>OZ025255.1:14492665-14707305 GCA_964019135.1 Arenicola marina
GATACGTTGTCTACAACATGTATAGTACGGATACGTTGTCTACAGCATGTATAGTACGGATACGTTGTCTACAACATGTATAGTACAGATACGTTGTCTACAACATGTATAGTACGGATACGTTGTCTACAACATGTATAGTACGGATACGTTGTCTACAACATGTATAGTACGGATACGTTGTCTACAACATGTATAGTACGGATACGTTGTCTACAACATGTATAGTACGGATACGTTGTCTACAACATGTATAGTACGGATACGTTGTCTACAACATGTATAGTACGGACGGATACGTTGTCTACAACATGTATAGTACGGACGGATACGTTGTCTACAACATGTATAGTACGGACGGATACGTTGTCTACAACATGTATAGTACGGACGGATACGTTGTCTACAACATGTATAGTACGGACGGATACGTTGTCTACAACATGTATAGTACGGATACGTTGTCTACAACATGTATAGTGCGGATACGTTGTCTACAACATGTATAGTACGGATACGTTGTCTACGACATATATAGTACGGATACGTTGTCTACAACATGTATAGTACGGACGGATACGTTGTCAACAACATGTATAGTACGGATACGTTGTCTACAACATGTATAGTACGGAGACGTTGTCTACAACATGTATAGTACGGATACGTTGTCTACAACATGTATAGTACGGATACGTTGTCTACAACATGTATAGTACGGATACGTTGTCTACAACATGTATAGTACGGACCACAGGCACAGTAAATCGACTGACACAGAGGGGGGGGGGGGGGGTCCGCACGGCCTACTAATAAACAAGAAGGTGTCCAACTCAGCCCGCTGAGCGCCTACCCACCCTCGCTTCAAGACCCCAAAGCCCCCTCTTACCGGCTTTGCCTCGTCCGCTCAATGCCGTAACCTGCTTCCCGGGTAATTTATCTTGCTTTTCAGCCAAAAAACTACATCTCTAACTCATCCAGAAACCACGACACAAGCATTTATTCCGCTTACGAGGTAAACCAGCAAGTTCCTTCGTTCCCTGGTCGGCCATTTCGCGCGACAACGTGAGATTTCAGCCGTGATTTTGAAAGGGACGACTGTGATTGGCCAGACCGCGAAAGTTTGAAATTACGGTGACAGCGCGTGTTTGTTATGGCAAGCCGATGTGGAGTTTAATAGAGCAGTCGCACACATGTTCAAATATTTGAACATGTCCCAATAAAATACATATGTTCAAATTAATTTTACATATGTTCAAATACATTTTACATTTGTTTAAATTAATTTTACATTTGTTCAAATATAATTTTACCTATTTGAACATACGTGCCATTCATTTGGATACATGTATAATTTAATTACACATAAGTCCAATTCATTTAACATATGTAACATTGAATTGTACCTATGTCCAAATAACTTATGTGCAAATAATTTGTCCATAAATTACAATTGACTTCTACATGTGTCCAGTAGGCACAATTTCAAAATTATTGAGACCATTAAATCAACCGTGAGTGGTACCCGAATGTGAAGCATTTCTCGTCCAAATGGAGGCAGCTGCTTCCCGGTATGAAGCCCAGCAGGCTCAAACAGGTGAATAATGCATACATAAAAGGATAAACTTATTACGTATACAAGCTCTGCAAGCATAATCGGAGCATGTACATTGTACATGTAACAAATCGTGACACCATGTCTTTGGAGGGAGTAATATTAGCATGATCAAATTCCAGGTTGAATGTAAATCGATGCTGAGACCCAGGTGCCTTACCGCGTGGTTTAATTAACCTTAAAAACTAGACTCATGACTCCATTTTCCAAGCATACAAATTAACCTTTTTCAGACTATTTAGACTCTGCGGTGACTTAGACCCTTGAGTGTCTTTCAGATCCTTGCAATGAGTGTTTTCAGACTATTGAGTGTCTTTCAGACCCTTCTAGAGTATCACACCCCTGGCTATATCTTCAATGTCGGTGTCTGTCGGACCCCATGTATTTGTGGGACCCATAGGTACCTCTCGGACTCCATATTTCTGTCAGGTCCTATAGGTTTCTGTCGGACCCCATGTATTAATTTCTTTGCTCGTAAAATTATGATATGTCATTAAATTAGCATATAAAATTACGGTTATGAGCTCGTAACTCGTAAAACCAGGCCCAGAACTTCTGGCATAAGATTATTTAATCTGAATCGTCATGAATTAATCATATTAGGATATTATTAACCACATAAGACAGGGAAGATATTAGTAATAACTGCGATGGAACCTTAACCAAAATATGACCTAGGCTTCTGATATTCCCTGATTTTTGCCTTATTTTTTTCTAAAATGAAATTCCCAGGTTTTTCTCTGCAAGGATTTTTTTGTTCATTTTCCGTTTTCCTGATCTGTAGGAACCCTGATATGGGCACATTTAGATATGCGAAAATGATTTGAACATATGTGCAAATGAATTGGACATGGGCAAATATTTGAACATTAATGTGCAAATACTCCATTAAATTTCACTTTGGCTTGCCATCGCTTGTGATTGGAAGCAGCCAAAAGTAAACCGGAAGTTATATCAGTCTCGTAATGGCCGACCAGGGAACGAAGGAACTTGCTGGTTTACCTCGTAAGCGGAATAAATGCTTGTGTCGTGGTTTCTGGATGAGTTAGAGATGTAGTTTTTTGGCTGAAAAGCAAGATAAATTACCCGGGAAGCAGATTACGGCATTGAGCGGACGAGGCAAAGCCGGTAAGAGGGGGCTTTGGGGTCTTGAAGCGAGGGTGGGTAGGCGCTCAGCGGGCTGAGTTGGACACCTTCTTGTTTATTAGTAGGCCGTGCGGACCCCCCCCCCCCCCCCCTCTGTGTCAGTCGATTTACTGTGCCTGTGCCCACATCCGTCATATATTGCTTTATTTATATAACGACTGTCGACCGCCCATTATCATGATATTCAAGAAACCCACGTAACGCAGGGCAGCGGTCATCTTCACGCTTTATTAGACATTACACGTAACAAGACTCAAGTCAAAGTCATAAATGTTTAGGCTGCACCCAAAAAACACTCCGACACTCGGGGGGGGGGGGGGGGGGAGGGGGTAGGAGCAGTAGTCCGTCATTCTCCAAAATTTAAAACACGTTTTGAACAGTCAGACTAGGTATCCCAAATGCAGGGGTGGATTTTGGCGCAAGTGCCCGCTTCCCTAGAGAAGCGGTCTTGCCTGGGGGCACTATAGCGTGAATCTAGGAAGTCTGAATAGGGGGCTGCCGCGGTTTCGGATTTCATATGTTAAATGGTATGAAGTCGCCCCCCCCCCCCCGCCCCCCCCGGATTCACCCCTGCCAAAAGGGACTAAGACTTAGCCCTAAATATTACTAAATTAAATTAGTAAAATCACAGCTAGAGCATAGCTTGAATCATAACGTAAAGAGCAAGAACGCGCCACGATCCCCGGTGGCGTGTTGGGTGCGAGGGACGAAACGAAACCGGAAAACGGAAGTGACTGACGAGGCCAATGGAAAGTCCGAGAGCCGTTTAGTAAGAGCCGTTGTGTCATTAGGCCATCATCGTATCAAGAAAGTTGCTACGGTTAGTTCCTTGCAGATATTGGATATCATAATAGGTTTTTCCAGTATTTAGGATACTCATCAATCTGTGATATTACATTATTAGACTGCCCCAGCTGTCACTGTGACACTAAAAGAAAATTTAAATCAACGGATAAATCGATGGGTGTCTTTGGCCACATAAATAAGCTTAAGTCTTTAGTTTTTGTAGCCTAAATGTAGGATTAAGTGAGTAACTCCAGTATAAGGTACAGTGGCTTAACCCTAGTGGCTATTTATACTGGTCAGCATGAATTGAATAAACCATGTGCATGTGACAGAGTGCTGTATGAATAATCTGCCGTATTATATTGGTATGTGAGGAATTAATCATCTCAGATATATATGAGGCCGTGTGCTGTAAGAATAGTCTGCCGCATTCTTTATACATGAGAGTTGAGACTGAGAATGCAGAGTGCGCTGTACGAATTTGCTAGATCGAGGCATTTTATCGTTAAAATACACTCTGTCTCAGTCTGGGACAAAATGATAATCTGTTCAGAAGGGCTATTTTTTTGCGGTAACTTTCTCTATAAATGGCTTAGTGTAAAAGACGAAACGAAACAGAACGAAAGATATATGGAAAGAGTCTCTGAGCTCGACCCCCCACTAGAACCTGTTGACACCTCGCAAAGTATGGCCTGGGATTCCTGCTTGCATGTCCCTCCAACCTGCACTGATTTACTGTGCCTGTCAACGGGAGTAGGGCCATACTTTCTCACCCTTGCACTGAACTGAAGGCGTATATATCAGATCCCCCCCCCCCCCCCCCCCTATGTGGGTACTATGCAAATCTGCTTGACTGATATATCTTGGCCGTACATCCCGAGGATTCCGAAGTTTTGGGCGCCAAAGCTGAGCATACGTTTGTGGGGACCTTGTGTATCCTCCGGGTTTTATGTCTCACTCGCTGCCATTCCCCCACTATGTTGGGCCACGCAGTGGGCCTTAAACCGAACCTCCAGGAGATATCCATAAACCCTAACTCATCTAAATCTCTGACCCCTAATCCCTGACCCCTAATCCCTGACCCCTAAATCCCTGACCTCTAATTTCCAATCGCCGACTCCTAATTCCTTAGCCCTCATCCCCGACCCCTAATTCCTAATCCCTGACTCCTAACCACTAAGCCCAAACTTAACCCTAATATCTGAGCCCTAATCCTCAATTCCTGACCTTTGATCAAATCCCTGAACTACAATCGCTGACCCCTGACCCTTAATCTCTGACATTAACAAAAATAAGGCCCTCACAGATGTAGGGATCAGGGATTTGGGCTCAGCAATTAGAGATTAGCGATCTGGGATTTAGGATAAGGAGTGAGGGATTAGGGGTGAGGGATTGGGATGAGGGTTAGGAGTTAGGGCCTATGGATAGAGCCCACGGCTTAAGGATAGGAGTTCGGCATCACGAGACACATAAAACCAGGAGGACACATACATTCTCACCAGGCCTTCTGTATGATCACTGTTCCCCCACCCTGAACCGTCAGTCAATGCCACGCACGCACTGCAGTCTTTTTGTTTCGTTTCATTTCATTTTGTTTCGTCTTTTACACTAAGCCCTATGAATGCACATTTTTAGAGCCCCCTCCAGGTCACTCTATAAGGGTATCTTATTCATCACAAATATCTGCTTTTTTTCAGGCATCGAGGGATCTGCAGAACCCCCCCACCCCTACAAGATTGGTACAAGAGTGCCCCACCCAGGGTGACGAAGTAATCATCTCTATCCATAAATAGTTGTTTAGAACACCCCCAATCTTGGAAAAAATTATTATTTTTTGTGGCTGTATGTTTTAGTACACCACAGATAGCGAGGAATGTTTTTGTATTAATGTTTTAGTACACGCTAATTTTCTGGATTTATCCATGTCTCTGTAACGGCGGGAGTCGAACTCACGATCTCCCGATCTCAAGTCAACCACTCTACTTCTTCAGCTAAAGGGGTGATCCCTAAGGGAAGAATACAGCCTCTGCAGGTACTCAGCCGCTGTCTCCCTATCATTCTGATGGGTGAGCAGAAACTTAACTAACAGGTCTTGCCCATCCTCCACTTGCCCATATATCTTATCAAGTAGGGACAAGAGATCCCTGGCAGTGATGTCTGACCGATGCACTGTATGCATCACATGGTCGAGCGCAGGCCTCACCATGGAAACTCTTGATCTTGGCATCAGTATAATCACGATCAAATACATTCTGTGACGCTTGGAGCTTCCATGAGGAAAAATCTAACTCCCCACTCCCCAAAGCAGACTTTCCTGAGAAGATTTTTAACTTCCTGATGGGTGGCCTTGCATAAGTTTGATAAAGACTCTGGTCTAATTGGGGTGGTCGATCCATTGACATCTGTCTTTGACCCATATTATCATGATTATCACCGGGATTTAGCTGTGTGGGTTCAACTTTGGGTATCTTGTCCTCAAACGCTGCTGTAGTGGCCTTGGGCTCATCCCCCCCTGTCGCATCATGCCTTGGAGTAATTTGAGAGAGAAACTTGAACCTCTCTTCCTGACTGAGTGCATCATATAACTTTTTTACTCGGACACTGAACCTGTCTTTTCCTAGCTCCTCTATGCATTCTAATCTCCAATGAGTGTCCCTTCCATGAACTTTGGTCTGTTGACCCTACACTGTCAGTCGCCTCTTGATTATGCACAGACTGAGGGTGGAGGACGTTGCTCAAACGCATCCTGCCTTTGTGAAGCCCAGTAGAAGAAATTGTTTGTGAAGGCCTTATTGCCTTCTTTCAGTTAATAAAACATACTCAGCCAAAACCCAGTCTAGCCGTAAGTTCTTTGCACCTGAACCTGTGACATTTTGATGGAATGTTTTTGTATTAATGTTTTACTACACCCTAATTATCTGGATTATCCATGTCTCTGCTATATCCGGATCATAACTGTTATGTGTCCAGTATTAGGCAATCTTATATATACAGCTTATTTATTGATCCTGACAGTAATCCCCATTCTGACCCCAGCTCACCCCATCCCCGTTGTCAGAGGAGGCCCATTTCTCTCAGCCGGCCAAGCGCCTGCAGTGATGGAGAGGCTGATTTTGTGACATCTCCCCCTCCTTCTCGTTGATCCCCTTACACTCATGCACATGCCAGACTTTGTTTGACTGGAAGCAAGGAACCCAAATGCTGTGGGCCAGTTGACTGTCCGACCTTACCCCACCCTGCCCCTTACACTCATCCTGTGGTGGCTAGCATTCTGTGATGGCTACGACTACGGGAGCTCTTGGACTGACTACCCATACAAGCCCCCTATCTTTTACCACCCACCCCCCCCCCTAAAAAAAAATTTCTGTTTTTGGGCTGTATGTTTTGGTACACCCAGGTTTGTAATTATTTTCCAGGTGTTCCAAAACATATGTAAATCATTTGGGTATTTTAAATCACACAATCTAGACAAAGTCAGGCATCTAGGCAAAAGCCGCAAATTTTGGAGCTGTAAGAAGTGATGTAGATGTAGATTATGGTATGTATTTGATGTGTTGAATGCTTGTGAGGCATATAAATTGCAAAACAAAACTGAAGATTTTATTGGTTTTAAATGCGCCACCCCCATGAGTTAAATCTGACAAACTTGTATTGGCAAATGGTACAGGTGGAGTGTAAATACCGGTATTTACATTGCAGGGGAAAAGTTATTAGTTCAACAGAATGTTGCTCATTTTTAAATATTTAGGAGCTCTTTTTGGGTGCAAATTACCTAAATGAAATGGTGTTGTTTTTAGATTGTCCCAGGAGTTTACCACCATAACAAAGTAGTACAGAATTTATAACAAGTGTGTTTTATCTTTTTCTTGCAGAATCACAGTGTGAAAAAGTCTACTCTGGAGTACATGCAGGCACTGATCAGGTAGTCAAGGTCACTTAGGTCAAGCTCACGGGAAGTAGATAAAGAGCTAAAATAGACGGTACCAAATCGACAATCGCTGACTGTATGGCATTACTCCAGTGGCATGACGTATGAGAGTATGTCTACCACTGGTCCCCCTCACTCCTGGACTGCACCAGCAGTGGAACTGCCCCTCGCTGACCAGACACTGCCTTGTGGCAGACAACTGTCCACTCCAGCTTACGGTGGCTTGCATTGTGTGCGAGACGTTGCCTCGCAGCATAAGATGGGCACGTCGGCCTCACGTAACCCTCAAGTTTCTGAAAACCGTGCCCCTGGGGTAGGCTTACCAGGGAATCAGTCCAGCAGCACGAATAGAGGAAGCATGAATAGCGTGCGCTCGGGTGGGCAGCGCGGTGAAAGTGGCATCGTCTATAGCGGAAACAGCGACATTAATAACACGGGTACTCGCGGAGCTCAAGAGCAGACCCGTGAGGGTCTGTCAAAGTCTAGCAGCGCTGTATTGCAGACCAGTGGGGGTCTGTCAAAGTCTAGCAGCGCTGTATCGCCGACCGATGGGGGTCTGTCTAAACATAGCAGCGCTGTATCGCAGACCGGTGGTGGTTTGTCTCAGTCTAGCAGCGCTGTATCGCTGACCGGTGGGGGTCTGTCAAAGTCTCGCAGCGCTGTATCGCAGACCGATGGGGGTCTGCCAAAGTCTCGCAGCGCTGTATCGCAGACCGATGGGGGTCTGCCAAAGTCTAGCAGCGCTGTATCGCTGACCGGTGGGGATCTGTCAAAGTCTAGCAGCGCTGGATCGCTGACCGGTGGGGGTCTGTCAAAGCCTAGCAGCGCTGTTTCGCAGACCAGCAAAGATCTGAGTAGCATCGATCTATCACAAATCAACAGTGCCCTGCTCCAGGGCGACAGCTCCTTCACTGTATTCTTGCGGCAGGCCCAGGAGGCCATGAACCACATCGCCTTCCCGGAAGACCTGCAGCTGGGGCAGTTCGACGCCATGTTTATTTACTGCGAGGACGACGAAAGAGACGTCTTAAAGTTGACTAAACTGCTGGAGAAATTCATCACGCTGAAAAACAAGGAGAAGCCCTCGTTCTACTGCCACACGCGGCGGCGGGACCTCGTGCAGACCGGGTCGCGCTTCAAGAGCATGGACCAAGCCCTGGAGAGGAGCACCTACATGTTCATGTACATGACGAAGGCCTTTGTGGAGGACTCCTGGGGCGACATGCAGAAGGACCAGTGCCTGATCGAGTCGCTGGAGAACTTAGACAAACACTGGTGCGTCGTGCCGCTCCACACGCGTCCTAAGCGTGATCTGAACTTCCGGATGCCGTTCGGGCTACGCGCGCTACGCGGCGTCGACGTCTACCGAATGCTGGCGGGCACGAAGCTCGCCGACGTGGACGTCGCGTCCGTGACGGAAAGCGACTTCGACGAGTACTTCCTGTCCAACATGAAGGCCATGCTTGACGAACGCTTGGGGTTGAAGCTCGAACGTCAGCGGCGGTTGGATTACCGGCGGCTGGAATACCTGATGGAGGTGACGGAGCTGCGCCGGAGGGAGGAGAGGGAAGCCGCGCACCGGGCCAACATTCAGGCTATTGAGCAGCAGAGACGGTTGCGGCACGACGCCGAGCAGTTCCGGGCGCACGAGGCGGCGGAGCGCCGGAAACCGGTCGAGCCCGCTCCGGTAACTCTACCACCACCACTACCGGCGGGGGCGGGGGCAGCGGCGGGAGCGGCCGTGGACCCTGCAGCCGCCAGACAACTGGAGGGTATGATGAGAGATAACCCTGCCTTGCTGCAGCAGATGCTCCAGGGAGGCACTAGCAGCGTTCAGGTGTATAACTTCCCGCATGCCGAGAACGTTGTCATCGGGCAAGGTGCTGCACAGACCGTCACTCGCCATGGCAACGCGCAACCCCAGGTACGATATATGACACGAACAACACACATTTCAACAAACAGTAATTATTGGATTTGTGGGGCTGCACACTGGAAGGGTTTCTTGATTTGAGAAGCAGCCGCAGTGAGTCGCTAATAAGTTCGCCAAGCTCAGGCGGTAGGACATTAGACTTTGGTTTGTGCGTCCAATTTCTAATGGTAGCAATTCTTTTTTTTTTGTGCTTTTACTGGTGGCAACAATTAAGACCGACTTCTCTGGAAAATATGGTCCTCCCCACATTACCTTAAAAAAAGACTGATCCGAAGATTAGTTCAGGCGGCCCACGCCGATAGGTTTGTTTGCCTATAGGGCAATTATCAAGAGTAACAACTGGGAGATAAGAATATTAGCATTAATAGTACTGTAATGACATTCATTTGTATTACTGTTACAAAATTAGATAAAATAGTCGATTTTTTTATATTAAGGATTAAATACTCTTGTACTGGGGGAATGAAACGTGTGTTGTATTTGTTTTTAGAAAGGTGTAAAACATACACCTGTTATCAAAAACACCTTGATTACATGTTGGAATATAATTAAAAACTACCCGTCATGAAAGGAGATACACATCCAGCTCGATTTACTATTTTTCACAGTAAGCGCTGCGGTTTGCGATTGACGGCGTGAAGCGTTTGGATGCATTGCCCTGTACCTTTACCCTTGGGTTGTTGCAGCCACAGTACCCCATGGGACCTCTGGATGCCGCGGTGGACGACGCTGAGTATACACTGGAGGAAGTGGGCGACATACAACTTGAAGACGAGGAGTTTGAGATCATTTCCGCGTCCCCGGAATTGTCACCGACACGCGGCGGTGGTGGGTTCGACCCCGACCTGTGTAGGGATCCGCCGCGGCTGACACATACAGTGCCACCCTACGGGTAGGTGCCGTCCGAGGGTCGCGCTGAAGGGTGTGCTAGGGAGGAAATATCTCGTTGAATGCGACACCTGTCACCAGGAAACTACGTTAACCTGGGAAGATAATTCTTTTAAAGTATTATTTTCTCATTGTTGCAATGATAGAACTTACTCCGGCAAATGAAAAGCACGTCTGTTAGAAGTTTTTTATTAGTCCACCAGACAAAAATTAAAGTTGCATATCGAGCTCTTTCCCGCCAAAACTAATCCCCGGCGAAATTTATATATAAAAATTTGCAGAAAACTCGATTGTTTCATTCTATAAATTCAGAAACCTGATAAACATCGCCGTTTCGGCTGTGGTGTGGCAAACGTGTCTATCCCGGGACACCACAGAACTCTGTCGCGACACTGCTACTTATACCAAAGCATCGCGAAGCACACAAACTGATGACGTTTACCACTAAAATGAAAACTTGTGGTAAATTGATATCACGGGCAAGGCTAAGAGATTTGGCAGTCTGGCATGGGTGGAGTATAGACAAAAGAAATCTTGAACGATTCAAGGAATGAATCTTATTTGTATTTTGACCTCTAGTTTTGGCGGGAAATAGCTCGATATGCATATATTATATTTGAAGTCCTGATTAAATGGCAAAATTATTTGTTATTATATATTAGTTATAAAATTATTCTGTAGTCTGCTCAGTATTCTCAATTTAAAACGTATTCTCAATGCCTAACAACCCCATGTTTCCGTATTCGCAATGGATAACGACCTTATGTGTCCCTATTCTCAATGGATAACGGCCCCATGTGTCCGTATTCTCGATGGATAACGACCCCATGTGTCTGTATTCTCGATGGATAACGGTCCCATGTGTCCGTATTCTCAATGTTTAACGACCCCATGTGTCCGTATTCTCAATGGATAACGACCCCATTTGTCCGTATTCTCAATGTATAACAACCCCATGTGTCCGTATTCTCAATGCCTAACGACCCCATGTGTTCGTATTCGCAATGGATAACGACCTTATGTGTCCCTATTCTCAATGGATAACGGCCCCATGTGTCCGTATTCTCAATGGATAACGACCCCATGTGTCCGTATTCTCAATGGATAACGACCCCATGTGTCCGTATTCTCAATGTTTAACGACCCCATGTGTCCGTATTCTCAATGGATAACAACCCCATGTTTCCGTATTCTCAATGGATAACGACCTTATGTGTCCCTATTCTCAATGGATAACGGCCCTATGTGTCCGTATTCTCAATGGATAACGGCCCCATGTGTCCGTATTCTCAATGGATAACGACCCCATGTGTCCGTATTCTCAATGTTTAACGACCCCATGTGTCCGTATTCTCAATGGATAACAACCCCATGTTTCCGTATTCTCAATGGATAACGACCTTATGTGTCCGTATTCTCAATGGATAACGGCCCCATGTGTCCGTATTCTCGATGGATAACGACCCCATGTGTCCGTATTCTCGATGGATAACGGTCCCATGTGTCCGTATTCTCAATGTTTAACGACCCCATGTGTCCGTATTCTCAATGGATAACGACCCCATTTGTCCGTATTCTCAATGTATAACAACCCCATGTGTCCGTATTCTCAATGCCTAACGACCCCATGTGTTCGTATTCGCAATGGATAACGACCTTATGTGTCCCTATTCTCAATGGATAACGGCCCCATGTGTCCGTATTCTCAATGGATAACGACCCCATGTGTCCGTATTCTCAATGGATAACGACCCCATGTGTCCGTATTCTCAATGTTTAACGACCCCATGTGTCCGTATTCTCAATGGATAACAACCCCATGTTTCCGTATTCTCAATGGATAACGACCTTATGTGTCCCTATTCTCAATGCATAACGGCCCTATGTGTCCGTATTCTCAATGGATAACGGCCCCATGTGTCCGTATTCTCAATGCCTAACGACCCCATGTGTTCGTATTCGCAATGGATAACGACCTTATGTGTCCCTATTCTCAATGCATAACGGCCCTATGTGTCCGTATTCTCAATGGATAACGGCCCCATGTGTCCGTACTCTCAATGGATAACGACCCCATGTGTCCGTACTCTCAATGGATAACGGCCCCATGTGTCCGTACTCTCAATTGATAACGACCCCATTTGTCCGTATTCTCAATGGATAACGGCCCCATGTGTCCGTACTCTCAATTGATAACGACCCCATTTGTCCGTATTCTCAATGGATAACACCCCCCATGTGTCCGTACTCTCAATGGATAACGACCCCATGTGTCCGTATTCTCAATGGATAACGGCCCCATGTGTCCGTATTCTCAATGGATAACGACCCCATTTGTCCGTACTCTCAATGGATAACGGCCCCATGTGTCCGTACTCTCAATTGATAACGACCCCATTTGTCCGTATTCTCAATGGATAACGGCCCCATTTGTCTATATTCTTAATGGATAACGACCCCATAGCTAGTGATACATGGGTGAATAAAGATATACATACATAACTATGCTTATAATTCGAATAATCATAATCCTGATAACAGTGACAATCCAAGTCATACTAATGGTCATAATGAGAACATCCTATTCATATTGTAATCAATAATAGTGCAGGAGACCACACAGGGCCGCTACCATTAGAGCCACCTGATAGATTAATTTAATAACGACCACGTTTCGCACCTTGACTAGTACTTTGTGAGGTAGGTCATCATGATGTGCTCATAAGTCGCCCTAGTGCCTCGCGAAAAGAGATCCACCGAGTTAAGAAAGAGAGAGAGTACACCGCATGTATCACTTTGAATTTAGTAAATTTCTGCACAGGCCGCAGATGCATCCGTTTTACCTCGTGTTCCAGTTACTGACGCGGTTGCGAAATCGAAATCGTCCATGTCTGATACAAAAACAACAACTGTGTGCGTTGAACACCCCTCCCTTCCCATGTTGCAGACACGACTCGCGTGACCTGGACACCCCGCACGACGTGCCTTACTCGCGTACTGCACCGAGACAAGACGAACTTGCACGAGGTGTGAAATTCAACCCCCAGTCGACTATGAGTTGGGACGCCGCTGGACCGCCCTCCATCTTCACTCAGGCGGCCAGAGGACTGGGGGTCGTCGGGCCCTTGGTAACCTCCGACGATTCCATGACGTACGCGAAGACCCGAGTGGAGGGTAGTCGGGTGCCGCCGTCGCCGCCGTCGCCGTCGCCACCGCCGCCGCTGCCTCACCCGCGGCTCTCGCCCGCCGCTGACTACCTGGGCGTCGCGCTGCGGGGTCAGACCGAGAATACCACCCACCCGGGACCGGCGCCCCAGCACCCCGCGTCTCATCCCCATGGCAACGACAGCACCCAGGTATTGAAGGTGGCCGCGACGCGGAGGGAAGCACGCGATGCCTATGACAGTCGTGACGCGTCACCTCTTCGCCATGGCAACGACAGCACCGACATTTTGAAGCTAGTCGGGGCGCCGGACCGCCAGACGGCAGCACCCGCGGGCGGGCCTGTGTTAGGCGTAGCGTCTACCGGTACACCTCTTCCACCAGCTTCTTATCCCCGCGGCAACGACAGCACCGAGATTATGAAGCTATACGCAGACCACGAGAGGGTAGGAGCACTTGATGTCAATAACCCGTATGACAGCCGTGCGGCTGCGTTCCAAGTAACCGCCGATATCCCTCCGCCAATGAGAGATATCCCTCCGCCAATGAGACGGGACCCCACGGGGCCGCGGTAATAAATACCCCTGTTTAACTTGTATAATACTTATTATTATGAACATGATGAATTCACTTAATACTGCAAAATTGACAACGTACGAGATGCTTATAAAGAACTTGTTTGCGCGATATGGCCTTTTTTTGGTTATTGTGTGTACCGATTTTATTTGTATCGGTTGCTATCGCAATTACACAGTTTGGCTGCTAAATAGTGTAACGCCGCCCTGTATTCTACAGTACTGTGTAGTGTAGAACGATTTCCTCTAAGACGGTGCAGCATGGAGCGATTTACTGCGGAATGGTCCACTATGAAATTATGCACTCGATGCACCACTTTATACTATAAAACGGTGTCCACTAGAATGGTGTCCACTAGAACGGTGTACTGTAAAACGGTGTGTACAATAATGGTGTAATAAAACAGCACGACGGTTTATACTGCTTGACGGTGAAGCAGTGAACACTACATTTAGACATTACCGTTCTGAAGGAGAGCAGTTTGAAGGAATGTAATCGGTTCTCACGGCTACCACCAAGTGTATATTAAGTAATTGCACAAATAACTGATCTTCTGACAGACGCGATGTGATAACCACAATCGATGACTTGTCAAAGTTTACTGCTGCGAGTCAGAATTGCAGTACTTGTTTTAAAGAAAGTTCGTTACATGAATATATAGGTAGGTAGGTAGTTTATTTGCCAAAAAGGCCTAAATATACCGGTAGTAGAATGGGTTGGTGGACTGGTTGAATTTTGTGGGCGGGTTCTGTTTCTACGACCTATTTGAGCGGTTTTAATTGAGGTTTGGTTTCAAAGAGCGAGGGCATGGCAACATCGCTTTTCTATTGTAAGGGCGATGTGAGGATGGAAGGGGTGGCCAATGATAAACTGATATACGATTATTGTACAGTGCATATTGAATTGTAAATATACCAAATGTCTTTGTGTCAAACGTTGCTGCGCTCAATTCCTTCCGTACCCTGCTGTGTAAATCGCGGCTTATGACAATGACCCATTGATGCAGTATTCACACCATTGTTTCCGGTTGTATTTAGCTTTTCTATGACGAATGATGTAAAAATTGAAAACATGAACATATTGAAAATGTGAACATATTGAAAATATGAACATATTGAAGATAATGCTCGTAATTTTATTTTTGATTTGCATTTCCTTGGGTATTTACGGATGAAGAAATGTTGCGTGCAATGGTACTATCGCAAACTTAGTGCCATAACTATGCATGTGCCTTTAAGAAATCCATTACTTTCGTTAGCGGTGCAGTTTTGTGTCTTCTATTATAAAAATCTATTACATCAGTCATGTATCCTTATTATATCGTATTCCCATTATTCTTTTTTCTTTTTAAACAGGCGGACTTGTTAACGTGTTTCGGTGAGCAAGAAGCAAACATTTCTTTTCCATGAGAGCTTTCAATCTTTTACTACAATGTTACGGATGTATAAATCCAAATGGCAAAAGAAGTAAAGAAAAAAAGGTTTGCTGTACTCAAGGGGATGGGGTGCGCACCTAGCGTCCTAATTGCCCCCAACCCCCACCCCCATTTCTCTAGTCTGTAGTCGCCGATCTAATAACGAAGCCACCGGCTCTACGCCAAAGCGGGGTTGTAGATTATATGTATTACCATTAAATTTTGTTGGCACCTACGTAATAAATGATCAACGATTGTAGATAACGGGCGTCGAGTTGTTCTTTATTGCATTGATATGTTGTGGACGACTCGTTGCCATAATATCGTATAGCTGCGTCTCCGATCTCACGGCCCAATAGACTGATCCATACACAGACACAAAGCCCCAATAGACGGATCCATACACAGACACAAAGCCCCAATAGACGGATCCATACACAGACACAAAGCCCCAATAGACGGATCCATACACAGACACAAAGCCCCAATAGACTGATCCATACACAGACACAAAGCCCCAATAGACGGATCCATACACAGACACAAAGCCCCAATAGAGGGATCCACACACAGACACAAAGCCCCAATAGAGGGATCCATACACAGACACTGAGCCCCAATAGACGGATCCATACACCGACACAAAGCCCCAATAGACGGATCCATACACAGACACAAAGCCCCAATAGACGGATCCATACACAGAAACAAAGCCCCAATAGACGGATCCATACACAGACACAAAGCCCCAATAGACGGATCCATACACAGACACAAAGCCCCAATAGACGGATCCATACACAGACACAAAGCCCCAATAGACGGATCCATACACAGACACAAAGCCCCAATAGACGGATCCATACACAGACACAAAACCCCAATAGACGGATCCATACACAGACACAAAGCCCCAATAGAGGGATCCATACACAGACACAAAGCCCCAATAGACGGATCCATACACAGACACAAAGCCCCAATAGACGGATCCATACACAGACACAAAGCCCCAATAGACGGATCCATACACAGACACAAACCCCCAATAGACGGATCCATACACAGACACAAAACCCCAATAGACGGATCCATACACAGACACAAAGCCCCAATAGGCGGATCCATACACAGACACAAAGCCCCAATAGACGGATCCATACACAGACACAAAGCCCCAATAGACGGATCCATACACCGACACAAAGCCCCAATAGACGGATCCATACACAGACACAAAGCCCCAATAGACGGATCCATACACAGACACCAAGCCCCAATAGACGGATCCATACACCGACACAAAGCCCCAATAGACGGATCCATACACAGACACAAAGCCCCAATAGACGGATCCATACACAGACACAAAGCCCCAATAGACGGATCCAGACACAAAGCCCCAATAGACGGATCCATACACAGACACAAAGCCCCAATAGACGGATCCACACACAGACACAAAGCCCCAATAGAGGGATCCATACACAGACACAAAGCCCCAATAGACGGATCCACACACAGACACAAAGCCCCAATAGACGGATCCATACACAGACACAAAGCCCCAATAGACGGATCCATACACAGACACAAAGCCCCAATAGACGGATCCATACACAGACACAAAGCCCCAATAGACGGATCCATACACAGACACAAAGCCCCAATAGACGGATCCATACACAGACACAAAGCCCCAATAGACGGATCCATACACAGACACTGAGCCCCAATAGAAGGATCCATACACAGACACAAAGCCCCAATAGACGGATCCATACACAGACACAAAGCCCCAATAGACGGATCCATACACAGACACAAAGCCCCAATAGACGGATCCATACACAGACACAAAGCCCCAATAGACGGATCCATACACAGACACTGAGCCCCAATCGACGGATCCATATACAGACACTGAGCCCCAATAGACGGATCCATACACAGACACAAAGCCCCAATAGACGGATCCATACACAGACACAAAGCCCCAATAGACGGATCCACACACAGACACAAAGCCCGAATAGACCGATCCATACACAGACACAAAGCCCCAATAGACGGATCCACACACAGACACAAAGCCCCAATAGACGGATCTATACACGGACACAAAGCCCCAATAGACGGATCCACACACAGACACAAAGCCCCAATAGACGGATCTATACACGGACACAAAGCCCCAATAGACGGATCCACACACAGACACAAAGCCCCAATAGACGGATCCACACACAGACACAAAGCCCCAATAGACGGATCTATACACGGACACAAAGCCCCAATAGACGGATCCACACACAGACACAAAGCCCCAATAGACTGATCCATACACAGACACAAAGCCCCAATAGACGGATCCATACACAGACACAAAGCCCCAATAGACGGATCCATACACAGACACAAAGCCCCAATAGACGGATCCACACACAGACACAAAGCCCCAATAGACCGATCCATACACAGACACAAAGCCCCAATAGACGGATCCACACACAGACACAAAGCCCCAATAGACGGATCTATACACGGACACAAAGCCCCAATAGACGGATCCACACACAGACACAAAGCCCCAATAGACGGATCCATACACGGACACAAAGCCCCAATAGACGGATCCATACACAGACACAAAGCCCCAATAGACGGATCCATACACAGAAACAAAGCCCCAATAGACGGATCCATACACAGACACAAAGCCCCAATAGACGGATCCATACACCGACACAAAGCCCCAATAGACGGATCCATACACAGACACAAAGCCCCAATAGACGGATCCATACACAGAAACAAAGCCCCAATAGACGGATCCATACACAGACACAAAGCCCCAATAGACGGATCCATACACAGACACAAAGCCCCAATAGACGGATCCATACACAGACACAAAGCCCCAATAGACGGATCCATACACAGACACAAAGCCCCAATAGACGGATCCATACACAGACACAAAACCCCAATAGACGGATCCATACACAGACACAAAGCCCCAATAGAGGGATCCATACACAGACACAAAGCCCCAATAGACGGATCCATACACAGACACAAAGCCCCAATAGACGGATCCATACACAGACACAAAGCCCCAATAGACGGATCCATACACAGACACAAACCCCCAATAGACGGATCCATACACAGACACAAAACCCCAATAGACGGATCCATACACAGACACAAAGCCCCAATAGGCGGATCCATACACAGACACAAAGCCCCAATAGACGGATCCATACACAGACACAAAGCCCCAATAGACGGATCCATACACCGACACAAAGCCCCAATAGACGGATCCATACACAGACACAAAGCCCCAATAGACGGATCCATACACAGACACCAAGCCCCAATAGACGGATCCATACACCGACACAAAGCACCAATAGACGGATCCATACACAGACACAAAGCCCCAATAGACGGATCCATACACAGACACAAAGCCCCAATAGACGGATCCAGACACAAAGCCCCAATAGACGGATCCATACACAGACACAAAGCCCCAATAGACGGATCCACACACAGACACAAAGCCCCAATAGAGGGATCCATACACAGACACAAAGCCCCAATAGACGGATCCACACACAGACACAAAGCCCCAATAGACGGATCCATACACAGACACAAAGCCCCAATAGACGGATCCATACACAGACACAAAGCCCCAATAGACGGATCCATACACAGACACAAAGCCCCAATAGACGGATCCATACACAGACACAAAGCCCCAATAGACGGATCCATACACAGACACAAAGCCCCAATAGACGGATCCATACACAGACACTGAGCCCCAATAGAAGGATCCATACACAGACACAAAGCCCCAATAGACGGATCCATACACAGACACAAAGCCCCAATAGACGGATCCATACACAGACACAAAGCCCCAATAGACGGATCCATACACAGACACAAAGCCCCAATAGACGGATCCATACACAGACACTGAGCCCCAATCGACGGATCCATATACAGACACTGAGCCCCAATAGACGGATCCATACACAGACACAAAGCCCCAATAGACGGATCCATACACAGACACAAAGCCCCAATAGACGGATCCACACACAGACAAAAGCCCGAATAGACCGATCCATACACAGACACAAAGCCCCAATAGACGGATCCACACACAGACACAAAGCCCCAATAGACGGATCTATACACGGACACAAAGCCCCAATAGACGGATCCACACACAGACACAAAGCCCCAATAGACGGATCTATACACGGACACAAAGCCCCAATAGACGGATCCACACACAGACACAAAGCCCCAATAGACGGATCCACACACAGACACAAAGCCCCAATAGACGGATCTATACACGGACACAAAGCCCCAATAGACGGATCCACACACAGACACAAAGCCCCAATAGACTGATCCATACACAGACACAAAGCCCCAATAGACGGATCCATACACAGACACAAAGCCCCAATAGACGGATCCATACACAGACACAAAGCCCCAATAGACGGATCCACACACAGACACAAAGCCCCAATAGACCGATCCATACACAGACACAAAGCCCCAATAGACGGATCCACACACAGACACAAAGCCCCAATAGACGGATCTATACACGGACACAAAGCCCCAATAGACGGATCCACACACAGACACAAAGCCCCAATAGACGGATCCATACACGGACACAAAGCCCCAATAGACGGATCCATACACAGACACAAAGCCCCAATAGACGGATCCATACACAGAAACAAAGCCCCAATAGACGGATCCATACACAGACACAAAGCCCCAATAGACGGATCCATACACAGACACAAAGCCCCAATAGACTGATCCATACACAGACACAAAGCCCCAATAGACGGATCCATACACAGAAACAAAGCCCCAATAGCGGATCCATACACAGACACAAAGCCCCAATAGACGGATCCATACACAGACACAAAGCCCCAATAGACTGATCCATACACAGACACTGAGCCCCAATAGACGGATCCACACACCGACACAAAGTCCCAATAGACGGATCCATACACAGACACAAAGCCCCAATAGACGGATCCATACACAGACACAAAGCCCCAATAGACGGATCCATACACGGACACAAAGCCCCAATAGACGGATCCATACACAGACACAAAACCCCAATAGACCGATCCATACACGGACACAAAGCCCCAATAGAGGGATCCACACACAGACACAAAGCCCCAATAGACGGATCCATACACAGACACAAAGCCCCAATAGACCGATCCATACACGGACACAAAGCCCCAATAGACGGATCCATACACAGACACAAAGCCCCAATAGACGGATCCATACACAGACACAAAGCCCCAATAGACGGATCCATACACAGACACAAAGCCCTAATAGACGGATCCATACACAGACACAAAGCCCCAATAGACCGATCCATACACAGACACAAAGCCCCAATAGAGAGATCCACACACAGACACAAAGCCCCAATAGACAGATCCATACACAGACACAAAGCCCCAATAGACGGATCCACACACAGACACAAAGCCCCAACAGACGGATCCATACACAGACACTGAGCCCCAATAGACGGATCCATATACAGACACTGAGCCCCAATAGACGGATCCATACACAGACACAAAGCCCCAATAGACGGATCCATACACAGACACAAAGCCCCAATAGACGGACCCATACACGGACACAAAGCCCCAATAGACGGATCCATACACAGACACAAAGCCCCAATAGACGGATCCATACACAGACACAAAGCCCCAATAGACGGATCCAGACACAAAGCCCCAATAGACGGATCCACACACAGACACAAAGCCCCAATAGACGGATCCATACACAGACACAAAGCCCCAATAGACGGATCCACAAACAGACACAAAGCCCAAATAGAGGGATCCACACACAGACACAAAGCCCCAATAGACGGATCCATACACAGAAACAAAGCCCCAATAGACGGATCCATACACGGACACAAAGCCCCAATAGACGGATCCATACACAGACACAAAGCCCCAATAGACTGATCCATACACAGACACAAAGCCCCAATAGACGGATCCATACACAGACACAAAGCCCCAATAGACGGATCCATACACAGACACAAAGCCCCAATAGAGGGATCCATACACAGACACAAAGCCCCAATAGAGGGATCCATACACAGACACAAAGCCCCAATAGACGGATCCATACACAGAAACAAAGCCCCAATAGACGGATCCATACACAGACACAAAGCCCCAATAGAGGGATCCATACACAGACACAAAGCCCCAATAGACGGATCCATACACAGAAACAAAGCCCCAATAGACGGATCCACACACAGACACAAAGCCCCAATAGACGGATCCATACACGGACACAAAGCCCCAATAGACGGATCCATACACAGACACAAAGCCCCAATAGACGGATCCATACACAGACACAAAGCCCCAATAGACGGATCCATACACGGACACAAAGCCCCAATAGACGGATCCATACACAGACACAAAGCCCCAATAGACGGATCCATACACAGACACAAAGCCCCAATAGAGGGATCCATACACAGACACAAAGCCCCAATAGAGGGATCCATACACAGACACAAAGCCCCAATAGACGGATCCATACAGACACAAAGCCCCAATAGACGGATCCATACACGGACACAAAGCCCCAATAGACGGATCCATACACAGACACAAAGCCCCAATAGACGGATCCATACACAGACACAAAGCCCCAATAGACGGATCCATACACAGACACAAAGCCCCAATAGACGGATCCATACACAGACACAAAGCCCCAATAGACGTATCCATACACGGACACTGAGCCCCAATAGAGGGATCTATACACAAACACTGAGCCTCAATAGACGGATCCATACACAGACACTGAGCCCCAATAGACGGATCCATACACCGACACAAAGCCCCAATAGACGGATCCACACACAGACACAAAGCCCCAATAGACGGATCCATACACAGACACGAAGCCCCAATAGACGGATCCATACACAGACACAAAGCCCCAATAGACGGATCCATACACAGACACAAAGCCCCAAGAGACGGATCCATACACAGACACAAAGCCCCAATAGACGGATCCACACACAGACACAAAGCCCCAATAGACGGATCCATACACAGACACAAAGCCCCAATAGACGGATCCATACACCGACACAAAGCCCCAATAGAGGGATCCATACACAGACACAAAGCCCCAATAGACGGATCCATACACAGACACAAAGCCCCAATAGACGGATCCATACACAGACACAAAGCCCCAATAGGCGGATCCATACACAGACACAAAGCCCCAATAGACGGATCCATACACAGACACAAAGCCCCAATAGAGGGATCCATACACAGACACAAAGCCCCAATAGACGGATCCATACACCGACACAAAGCCCCAATAGACGGATCTATACACAGACACAAAGCCCCAATAGACGGATCCATACACAGACACAAAGCCCCAATAGACGGATCCATACACAGACACACAGCCCCAATAGACGGATCCATACACAGACACAAAGCCCCAATAGACGGATCCACACACAGACACAAAGTCCCAATAGACGGATCCATACACAGACACAAAGCCCCAATAGAGGGATCCATACACCGACACAAAGCCCCAATAGACGGATCCACACACAGACACAAAGCCCCAATAGACGGATCCACACACAGACACAAAGCCCCAATAGACGGATCTATACACAGACACAAAGCCCCAATAGACGGATCCATACACAGACACAAAGCCCCAATAGACGGATTCATACACAGACACAAAGCCCCAATATACGGATCCATACACAGACACAAAGCCCCAATAGACGGATCCACACACCGACACAAAGCCCCAATAGACGGATCCATACACAGACACAAAGCCCCAATAGACGGATCCATACACAGACACAAAGCCCCAATAGACCGATCCATACACGGACACAAAGCCCCAATAGACGAATCCATACACAGACACAAAGCCCCAATAGACCGATCCATACACGGACACAAAGCCCCAATAGAGGGATCCACACACAGACACAAAGCACCAATAGACGGATCCATACACAGACACAAAGCCCCAATAGACCGACCCATACACGGACACAAAGCCCCAATAGAGGGATCCACACACAGACACAAAGCCCCAATAGACGGATCCATACACAGACACAAAGCCCCAATAGACGGATCCATACACAGACACAAAGCCCCAATAGACGGATGAACACACAGACACAAAGCCCCAATAGACGGATCCATACACAGACACAAAGCCCCAATAGACGGATCCATACACAGAAACAAAGCCCCAATAGACGCATCCACACACAGACACAAAGCCCCAATAGACGGATCCATACACGGACACAAAGCCCCAATAGAGGGATCTATACACAGACACAAAGCCCCAATAGACGGATCCATACACAGACACAAATCCCCAATAGACGGATCCATACACGGACACAAAGCCCCAATAGACGGATCCATACACAGACACAAAGCCCCAATAGACGGATCCATACACAGACACAAAGCCCCAATAGACGGATCCATACACGGACACAAAGCCCCAATAGACGGATCCATACACAGACACAAAGCCCCAATAGACGGGTCCATACACAGACACAAAGCCCCAATAGACGGATCCACACACAGACACAAAGCCCCAATAGACGGATCCATACACAGACACAAAGCCCCAATAGACGGGTCCATACACCGACACAAAGCCCCAATAGAGGGATCCATACACAGACACAAAGCCCCAATAGAGGGATCCATACACAGACACAAAGCCCCAATATACGGATCCATACACAGACACAAAGCCCCAATAGGCGGATCCATACACAGACACAAAGCCCCAATAGACGGATCCATACACAGACACAAAGCCCCAATAGAGGGATCCATACACAGACACAAAGCCCCAATAGACGGATCCATACACCGACACAAAGCCCCAATAGACGGATCTATACACAGACACAAAGCCCCAATAGACGGATCCATACACAGACACAAAGCCCCAATAGACGGATCCATACACAGACACAAAGCCCCAATAGACGGATCCATACACAGACACAAAGCCCCAATAGACGGATCCACACACAGACACAAAGCCCCAATAGACGGATCCATACACAGACACAAAGCCCCAATAGAGGGATCCATACACCGACACAAAGCCCCAATAGACGGATCCACACACAGACACAAAGCCCCAATAGACGGATCTATACACGGACACAAAGCCCCAATAGACGGATCCACACACAGACACAAAGCCCCAATAGACTGATCCATACACAGACACAAAGCCCCAATAGACGGATCCATACACAGACACAAAGCCCCAATAGACGGATCCATACACAGACACAAAGCCCCAATAGACGGATCCACACACAGACACAAAGCCCCAATAGACCGATCCATACACAGACACAAAGCCCCAATAGACGGATCCACACACAGACACAAAGCCCCAATAGACGGATCTATACACGGACACAAAGCCCCAATAGACGGATCCACACACAGACACAAAGCCCCAATAGACGGATCCATACACGGACACAAAGCCCCAATAGACGGATCCATACACAGACACAAAGCCCCAATAGACGGATCCATACACAGAAAAAAAGCCCCAATAGACGGATCCATACACAGACACAAAGCCCCAATAGACGGATCCATACACAGACACAAAGCCCCAATAGACTGATCCATACACAGACACAAAGCCCCAATAGACGGATCCATACACAGAAACAAAGCCCCAATAGCGGATCCATACACAGACACAAAGCCCCAATAGACGGATCCATACACAGACACAAAGCCCCAATAGACTGATCCATACACAGACACTGAGCCCCAATAGACGGATCCACACACCGACACAAAGTCCCAATAGACGGATCCATACACAGACACAAAGCCCCAATAGACGGATCCATACACAGACACAAAGCCCCAATAGACGGATCCATACACGGACACAAAGCCCCAATAGACGGATCCATACACAGACACAAAACCCCAATAGACCGATCCATACACGGACACAAAGCCCCAATAGAGGGATCCACACACAGACACAAAGCCCCAATAGACGGATCCATACACAGACACAAAGCCCCAATAGACCGATCCATACACGGACACAAAGCCCCAATAGACGGATCCATACACAGACACAAAGCCCCAATAGACGGATCCATACACAGACACAAAGCCCCAATAGACGGATCCATACACAGACACAAAGCCCTAATAGACGGATCCATACACAGACACAAAGCCCCAATAGACCGATCCATACACAGACACAAAGCCCCAATAGAGAGATCCACACACAGACACAAAGCCCCAATAGACAGATCCATACACAGACACAAAGCCCCAATAGACGGATCCACACACAGACACAAAGCCCCAACAGACGGATCCATACACAGACACTGAGCCCCAATAGACGGATCCATATACAGACACTGAGCCCCAATGGTCGGATCCATACACAGACACAAAGCCCCAATAGACGGATCCATACACAGACACAAAGCCCCAATAGACGGATCCATACACGGACACAAAGCCCCAATAGACGGATCCATACACAGACACAAAGCCCCAATAGACGGATCCATACACAGACACAAAGCCCCAATAGACGGATCCAGACACAAAGCCCCAATAGACGGATCCATACACAGACACAAAGCCCCAATAGACGGATCCACAAACAGACACAAAGCCCAAATAGAGGGATCCACACACAGACACAAAGCCCCAATAGACGGATCCATACACAGAAACAAAGCCCCAATAGACGGATCCATACACGGACACAAAGCCCCAATAGACGGATCCATACACAGACACAAAGCCCCAATAGACTGATCCATACACAGACACAAAGCCCCAATAGACGGATCCATACACAGACACAAAGCCCCAATAGACGGATCCATACACAGACACAAAGCCCCAATAGAGGGATCCATACACAGACACAAAGCCCCAATAGAGGGATCCATACACAGACACAAAGCCCCAATAGACGGATCCATACACAGAAACAAAGCCCCAATAGACGGATCCATACACAGACACAAAGCCCCAATAGAGGGATCCATACACAGACACAAAGCCCCAATAGACGGATCCATACACAGAAACAAAGCCCCAATAGACGGATCCACACACAGACACAAAGCCCCAATAGACGGATCCATACACGGACACAAAGCCCCAATAGACGGATCCATACACAGACACAAAGCCCCAATAGACAGATCCATACACAGACACAAAGCCCCAATAGACGGATCCATATACGGACACAAAGCCCCAATAGACGGATCCATACACAGACACAAAGCCCCAATAGACGGATCCATACACGGACACAAAGCCCCAATAGACGGATCCATACACAGACACAAAGCCCCAATAGACGGATCCATACACAGACACAAAGCCCCAATAGACGAATCCACACACAGACACAAAGCCCCAATAGAGGGATCCATACACAGACACAAAGCCCCAATAGACGGATCCATACAGACACAAAGCCCCAATAGACGGATCCATACACGGACACAAAGCCCCAATAGACGGATCCATACACAGACACAAAGCCCCAATAGACGGATCCATACACAGACACAAAGCCCCAATAGACGGATCCATACACAGACACAAAGCCCCAATAGACGGATCCATACACAGACACAAAGCCCCAATAGACGGATCCATACACGGACACTGAGCCCCAATAGAGGGATCTATACACAAACACTGAGCCCCAATAGACGGATCCATACACAGACACTGAGCCCCAATAGACGGATCCATACACCGACACAAAGCCCCAATAGACGGATCCACACACAGACACAAAGCCCCAATAGACGGATCCATACACAGACACGAAGCCCCAATAGACGGATCCATACACAGACACAAAGCCCCAATAGACGGATCCATACACAGACACAAAGCCCCAATAGACGGATCCATACACAGACACAAAGCCCCAATAGACGGATCCACACACAGACACAAAGCCCCAATAGACGGATCCATACACAGACACAAAGCCCCAATAGACGGATCCATACACCGACACAAAGCCCCAATAGAGGGATCCATACACAGACACAAAGCCCCAATAGACGGATCCATACACAGACACAAAGCCCCAATAGACGGATCCATACACAGACACAAAGCCCCAATAGGCGGATCCATACACAGACACAAAGCCCCAATAGACGGATCCATACACAGACACAAAGCCCCAATAGACGGATCCATACACAGACACAAAGCCCCAATAGACGGATCCATACACCGACACAAAGCCCCAATAGACGGATCTATACACAGACACAAAGCCCCAATAGACGGATCCATACACAGACACAAAGCCCCAATAGACGGATCCATACACAGACACAAAGCCCCAATAGACGGATCCATACACAGACACAAAGCCCCAATAGACGGATCCACACACAGACACAAAGCCCCAATAGACGGATCCATACACAGACACAAAGCCCCAATAGAGGGATCCATACACCGACACAAAGCCCCAATAGACGGATCCACACACAGACACAAAGCCCCAATAGACGGATCCACACACAGACACAAAGCCCCAATAGACGGATCTATACACAGACACAAAGCCCCAATAGACGGATCCATACACAGACACAAAGCCCCAATAGACGGATCCATACACAGACACAAAGCCCCAATATACGGATCCATACACAGACACAAAGCCCCAATAGACGGATCCACACACCGACACAAAGCCCCAATAGACGGATCCATACACAGACACAAAGCCCCAATAGACGGATCCATACACAGACACAAAGCCCCAATAGACCGATCCATACACGGACACAAAGCCCCAATAGACGGATCCATACACAGACACAAAGCCCCAATAGACCGATCCATACACGGACACAAAGCCCCAATAGAGGGATCCACACACAGACACAAAGCACCAATAGACGGATCCATACACAGACACAAAGCCCCAATAGACCGACCCATACACGGACACAAAGCCCCAATAGAGGGATCCACACACAGACACAAAGCCCCAATAGACGGATCCATACACAGACACAAAGCCCCAATAGACGGATCCACACACAGACACAAAGCCCCAATAGAGGGATCCACACACAGACACAAAGCCCCAATAGACGGATCCATACACAGACACAAAGCCCCAATAGACGGATGAACACACAGACACAAAGCCCCAATAGACGGATCCATACACAGACACAAAGCCCCAATAGACGGATCCATACACAGAAACAAAGCCCCAATAGACGCATCCACACACAGACACAAAGCCCCAATAGACGGATCCATACACGGACACAAAGCCCCAATAGAGGGATCTATACACAGACACAAAGCCCCAATAGACGGATCCATACACAGACACAAATCCCCAATAGACAGATCCATACACGGACACAAAGCCCCAATAGACGGATCCATACACAGACACAAAGCCCCAATAGACGGATCCATACACAGACACAAAGCCCCAATAGACGGATCCATACACGGACACAAAGCCCCAATAGACGGATCCATACACAGACACAAAGCCCCAATAGACGGGTCCATACACAGACACAAAGCCCCAATAGACGGATCCACACACAGACACAAAGCCCCAATAGACGGATCCATACACAGACACAAAGCCCCAATAGACGGATCCATACACCGACACAAAGCCCCAATAGAGGGATCCATACACAGACACAAAGCCCCAATAGAGGGATCCATACACAGACACAAAGCCCCAATAGACGGATCCATACACAGACACAAAGCCCCAATAGGCGGATCCATACACAGACACAAAGCCCCAATAGACGGATCCATACACAGACACAAAGCCCCAATAGAGGGATCCATACACAGACACAAAGCCCCAATAGACGGATCCATACACCGACACAAAGCCCCAATAGACGGATCTATGCACAGACACAAAGCCCCAATAGACGGATCCATACACAGACACAAAGCCCCAATAGACGGATCCATACACAGACACAAAGCCCCAATAGACGGATCCATACACAGACACAAAGCCCCAATAGACGGATCCACACACAGACACAAAGCCCCAATAGACGGATCCATACACAGACACAAAGCCCCAATAGAGGGATCCATACACCGACACAAAGCCCCAATAGACGGATCCACACACAGACACAAAGCCCCAATAGACGGATCCACACACAGACACAAAGCCCCAATAGACGGATCTATACACAGACACAAAGCCCCAATAGACGGATCCATACACAGACACAAAGCCCCAATATACGGATCCATACACAGACACAAAGCCCCAATAGACGGATCCACACACCGACACAAAGCCCCAATAGACGGATCCATACACAGACACAAAGCCCCAATAGACGGATCCATACACAGACACAAAGCCCCAATAGACCGATCCATACACGGACACAAAGCCCCAATAGACGGATCCATACACAGACACAAAGCCCCAATAGACCGATCCATACACGGACACAAAGCCCCAATAGAGGGATCCACACACAGACACAAAGCACCAATAGACGGATCCATACACAGACACAAAGCCCCAATAGACCGACCCATACACGGACACAAAGCCCCAATAGAGGGATCCACACACAGACACAAAGCCCCAATAGACGGATCCATACACAGACACAAAGCCCCAATAGACGGATCCACACACAGACACAAAGCCCCAATAGAGGGATCCACACACAGACACAAAGCCCCAATAGACGGATCCATACACAGACACAAAGCCCCAATAGACGGATGAACACACAGACACAAAGCCCCAATAGACGGATCCATACACAGACACAAAGCCCCAATAGACGGATCCATACACAGAAACAAAGCCCCAATAGACGCATCCACACACAGACACAAAGCCCCAATAGACGGATCCATACACGGACACAAAGCCCCAATAGAGGGATCTATACACAGACACAAAGCCCCAATAGACGGATCCATACACAGACACAAATCCCCAATAGACGGATCCATACACGGACACAAAGCCCCAATAGACGGATCCATACACAGACACAAAGCCCCAATAGACGGACCCATACACAGACACAAAGCCCCAATAGACGGATCCATACACGGACACAAAGCCCCAATAGACGGATCCATACACAGACACAAAGCCCCAATAGACGGGTCCATACACAGACACAAAGCCCCAATAGACGGATCCACACACAGACACAAAGCCCCAATAGACGGATCCATACACGGACACAAAGCCCCAATAGAGGGATCCATACACAGACACAAAGCGCCAATAGACGGATCCATACACAGACACAAAGCGCCAATTGACGGATCCATACACGGACACAAAGCCCCAATAGACGGATCCATACACCGACACAAAGCCCCAATAGACGGATCCATACACAGACACAAAGCCCCAATAGACGGATCCATACACAGACACAAAGCCCCAATAGACGGATCCATACACAGACACAAAGCCCCAATAGACGGATCCATACACGGACACTGAGCCCCACTAGAGGGATCTATACACAGACACTGAGCCCCAATAGACGGATCCATACACAGACACTGAGCCCCAATAAACGGATCCATACACCGACACCAAGCCCCAATAGACGGATCCACACACAGACACAAAGCCCCAATAGACGGATCCATACACAGACACAAAGCCCCAATAGACGGATCCATACACAGACACAAAGCCCCAATAGACGGATCCACACACAGACAGAAAGCCCCAATAGACGGATCCATACACAGACACAAAGCCCCAATAGAGGGATCCATACACCGACACAAAGCCCCAATAGACGGATCCATACACAGACACAAAGCCCCAATAGACGGATCCATACACAGACACAAAGCCCCAATAGGCGGATCCATACACAGACACAAAATCCCCAATAGGCGGATCCATACACAGACACAAAGCCCCAATAGACGGATCCATACACAGACACAAAGCCCCAATAGAGGGATCCATACACAGAGACAAAGCCCCAATAGACGGATCCATACACCGACACAAAGCCCCAATGGACGGATCTATGCACAGACACAAAGCCCCAATAGACGGATCCATACACAGACACAAAGCCCCAATAGACGGATCCATACACAGACACAAAGCCCCAATAGACGGATCCATACACAGACACAAAGCCCCAATAGACGGATCCACACACAGACACAAAGCCCCAATAGACGGATACATACACAGACACAAAGCCCCAATAGAGGGATCCATACACCGACACAAAGCCCCAATAGATGGATCCACACACAGACACAAAGCCCCAATAGACGGATCCACACACAGACACAAAGCCCCAATAGACGGATCTATACACACACACAAAGCCCCAATAGACGGATCCATACACAGACACAAAACCCCAATAGACGGATCCATACACAGACACAAAGCCCCAATAGACGGATCCACACACAGACACAAAGCCTCAATAGAGGGATCCATACACCGACACAAAGCCCCAATAGACGGATACATACACAGACACAAAGCCCCAATAGACGGATCCATACACAGACACAAAGCCCCAATAGGCGGATCCATACACGGACACAAAGCCCCAATACACGGATCCATACACAGAAACAAAGCCCCAATAGACGGATCCATACACAGACACAAAGCCCCAATAGAGGGATCCATACACCGACACAAAGCCCCAATAGACGGATCCATACACCGACACAAAGCCCCAATAGACGGATCTATGCACAGACACAAAGCCCCAATAGACGGATCCATACACAGACACAAAGCCCCAATAGACGGATCCATACACAGACACAAAGCCCCAATAAACGGATCCATACACAGACACAAAGCCCCAATAGACGGATCCACACACAGACACAAAGCCCCAATAGACGGATCCATACACAGACACAAAGCCCCAATAGACGGATCCATACACCGACACAAAGCCCCAATAGATGGATCCACACACAGACACAAAGCCCCAATAGACGGATCCACACACAGACACAAAGCCCCAATAGACGGATCCATACACAGACACAAAACCCCAATAGACGGATCCATACACCGACACAAAGCCCCAATAGACGGATCCATACACAGACACAAAGCCCCAATAGACGGATCCATACACAGACACTGAGCCCCAATAGAGGGATCCATACACAGACACAAAGCCCCAATAGAGGGATCCATACACAGACACAAAGCCCCAATAGACGGATCCATACACAGACACAAAGCCCCAATAGACGGATCCATACACGGACACAAAGCCCCAATAGACGGATCCATACACAGACACAAAGCCCCAATAGACGGATCCATACACAGACACAAAGCCCCAATAGACGGATCCATACACAGACACAAAGCCCCAATAGACGGATCCATACACAGACACAAAGCCCCAATAGACGGATCCATACACAGACACAAAGCCCCAATAGACGGATCCATACACAGACACAAAGCCCCAATAGACGGATCCATACACAGACACAAAGCCCCAATAGACGGATCCATACACAGACCCAAAGCCCCGCCCACGTCCCTTTTCCTTTATCGTGAGATCGAAATTGACAATCATACCTGATTGGGTGAAAATGACCTGCTGCTTTGTTTGTCCGACATAACGCACGTGGATGACCTTTCCTCACCACGTGATTGGCTAAGAGCAACAGTGACGTCAGTGAATGATTGACAGCCTGGACCAGTTTATTAAGTATATCGTTGCTTTTAAGTCTAGCACTGACTAGTACCCGCGTCATCAGGATGTTTATCTACAAACAACTTCGGAAATAATAGTTAACATTATTATACTGTCAGCGCCACTGCATTTGCAATGCATTCTGTGTATTATTTTGGTCTTTGCGAGATGTCAAGATTGCATGACAACATATTATGTAGACCAGTAAACAGGCGATGTTGTCATCTATGTAAAGGGAAAGTGGTGTCTTTTGCATATAATTTAGACAAGCTCTTTAAAGTTACTTATCGAGCTTATTCCCCACTAAAACTAAAGAGGTCAAAACAAATAAGAATCGGTCCTTGAATCATCCAAAAGTTCTTTTGTCCATTTTTCACACATGCCAGATTAGCAAATAGAATCTCTTAGCCCTGCCCGTGATATCAATTAACCACAAGTTTAAACTTAGTGGTAAACGTCATCGGTTTTTGCGCATCGCGATGCTTTGTTATAAGTATCAGTGCCGCGACAGTTCCATGGTGTCCCGGGATAGACACGTTTGCCATCAATATATCAATATGTTCATTAGGTTTCTGAATTTATAGGATGAAACAATCGAGTTTTCTGCATGTTGTGGTATATATGTCACGTGGGCTTAGATTTGGCGCGAAAAGCTCGACAAGTAGCTTTAATTTCTAGAATTGAGCAGGCTGGTTCCACGCCCAAATGTTAATATGGATAGGTGCTACTTAAAAAATGCGAGCGTATATTTATTAATTCAGATATTCCGAGGGGATACATCTAGATTAATATTCAAAATTAATCTCACTTCGGCTTGCCATAAAGAATATCTTTGGCGGGATGACGTGCCATGCACGCGCTTGTGGCATATCATTCGGTTGCTTAGGAACTCCCATTGTGACGTCATGTTTATAACATTTTGACGTCACAACTACTCACTATGACAGCAGCCGATGGGCGGTCACCAAGAGCGCTCTGCTTGGCAACAGACATTTAGCCCGTCGCTTATAAATTAACTGTAATTTGAAGCATACATACAGTGTTAACATTGAAAAAATTATTCGTTAATTTTGTGGGGCAGCTGATTTAATTATTAAAGACATGACATAACAGGCTTCGACCTCTCTTTGCTTGAATGTATTTATGTTCACCTGATATTTACTCCGAATCCGAAAACGTCTCATTGGGCTGTTACGCGAAATGAAAGTCCTTAAGCCTATGCTTGAAATGGACTTTGAATACGCATGCATGTTACCTTAAGAGCTCGCTTGCGCTCGCTATAAATGTCAATACGGCAGCAATATAGGTATTTTTTTTATATACAAGTAGGTATAATATAGGCATTATCAGATAGTGTGATCGATAGGCACGGTAAAGATAAACATAAAATTCAAATTAAACTGCCGCCGCTTCCTCCGCGCTGTTAGGAACTACTTTCTGCTTGATCAGCGATGTCATAATCACCCGGCAAGACATATCCGCGAGAGGAAATACTTCTCACAAGCGGCACCATATTATTCTGCTTCGAAACACATTCCATGAAATAAAGGTCAGATTTTATTATTCAAACTCATATATTTCTGGTTTAGACAAACGGGTCGCTTGCTAATATAGCCGGTCGCTTGCTGATCCGTCGCACTCTCTGCCTTCGACTCACTCTGCTAGGGCTCCATTATATCTCTGTTGTCACCTACTTCCTGATGGCATGTTTACACTCGCTCGCCAGGGTGGCGTTGCGCAATTCGATAGGAAAAACGCGTCGCGCATTTCTAAAAATTAGTGCTGGGACCCAGCCTAAACCTAAATACACACAGCTCGTTATTTTGATGTTTTATTCTTGAAAACTATAATGGTGCAAGAAATTACAGTTGATTTGACCTTTTTTCAATAATCTTGAAATTTGCCCCCGGCCGACAGCAGCGGAAAAAGCTAGCTTGCGTAGCGCCACCGTGCGGGGAGCTTGCATCCGTCGTTCTGTTGCTCGTCTCCAATAGACCGATCCAGGCTGTCAATCATTCAGTGACGTCACTGTTGCTTTTATGCAACCATGTGGTGAAAATAGGTCTTCCACGTGCGTTATGTCGGACAAACAAATCGGTCAACCAAAGCAGCATGTCGCTTTGTTGTCATTTTCAGAGATGAGTACTTCTCACAATATCTACCATCAGCTATGATTGTCTATCGGTCTATTCTACAAGCCCCAATCTCAGAAACTCTGAGCTGGTACAAGTATACAAACGAAGTTGTGGTCGCGGAACCAGGCTACAGAAACGCCTCGTGAGCGGACGGGGTGGGGTGGCTGTGCCGCGTGTGTGACGTACGAGTTATTCAAATGCGTTTGATCAGTTTTATGGCTGAGCAAGCCAGGGTCTATATGGGATATGGCATGCCGCACAGTCAACATTTACAAACGACACATGGAATCTTTGTTTCACATCATTTTATTGTCTTAGCGCTCTCAACATTAGACAACGAAAACGTTAAGTATATTTATTATCGTTGATTTATGTATACCGAAGATATCGTTCGATTAGAAAGATTGCTAGATTACTATCATAATTAATCTTGTTAGGTTCTCCACCCTCGCATGATGATAACGATCAGCGGATGGATTAAATACAAGTCATATGTAACAGCGATTTGTTGTTAAGGTCATTTTATTAAATGACTGATGGAAAGCAATACCTGGTTGGCAGGTTGCATATCATGAATACAAAGCTTCAAGCAAAGCTTGACCACATTGAAATGTCTGCCTTTTAGCAGTGCCATATAATTAAATCTATATCTTGTAAATACCAAATAACTTTAATTGATCCTGCTTTAAATATAAGCAATGACATGACTGTTGTGAGGGCGTCCAAAGGCCCAAACCAATACAAAGACACTTTAATCAAGGAATAGGGAGAGGTGGGCGGGTTGTTGTCGCACGTCCAGCGTCACCAACGTCCACAGCAGAGAGAAGGAACGGCGGCTCCGATTGGATATATATATGGACGAGCTCAGAGCTGTGATTGGACAACACATTTTTATCTAATAACCGAAACAACCGATCACCACCAACAAGTTGGCCACACCGACCGCAAACAATAAAATAGCTTACATAGTAACCTTTGAATTTATTGTCTTAGCGCTCTCAACATTAGACAACGAAAACGTTAAGTATATTTATTATCGTTGATTTATGTATACCGAAGATATCGTTCGATTAGAAAGATTGCTAGATTACTATCATAATTAATCTTGTTAGGTTCTCCACCCTCGCATGATGATAACGATCAGCGGATGGATTAAATACAAGTCATATGTAACAGCGATTTGTTGTTAAGGTAATTTTATTAAATGACTGATGGAAAGCAATACCTGGTTGGCAGGTTGCATATCATGAATACAAAGCTTCAAGCAAAGCTTGACCACATTGAAATGTCTGCCTTTTAGCAGTGCCATATAATTAAATCTATATCTTGTAAATACCAAATAACTTTAATTGATCCTGCTTTAAATATAAGCAATGACATGACTGTTGTGAGGGCGTCCAAAGGCCCACACGACCGAAGGGAGCGCCCCACAAAAGCCAATGGCAATCCCATACTATCAAACCCAACACACTGCAGCAAGCCCCTGCTTTAACCGCCGTGCCTAGAGTCCAAATAGTAAAGATTGAGGCATATGACCAGGCTATGCTTGAAACTTCGTACAAAAAAATAAAAAATAAAAAATAAATATATATACAGAGAGCGAGCCTCTGCTCTACACCCTATGTGAGTCCATCAATAACACACGATCGTCGTTACAAGCCAGGAATATTTAAAATATTCTAGATATAAGCGAATCCTCAAGAAAATAACTGTTAATAGGGGGAGCCCCTGCTCTACACCCTATGCAGTTAAGTATCAACACCACACAACCGTCTTGACAAGCTAGTAATATACACATATCCTAGATATGAACCTATCATCAAGACTAATAATCATACATAGGGGGAGCCCCTGCTCTACACCCTATACAGTTAAGTATCAACACCACACGACCATCGTAACAGGCTAGTAATATACACATATCCTAGATATGAACCAATCATCAAGACTAATAATCATACATAGGGGGAGTCCCTGCTCTACACCCTATACAGTTAAGTATCAACACCACACGACCATCGTAACAGGCTAGTAATATACACATATCCTAGATATGAACCAATCATCAAGACTAATAATCATACATAGGGGGAGCCCCTGCTCTACACCCTATAAAGTTAAGTATAAACACCACACGACCGTCGTGACCAGCTAGTAATATACCCATATTCTAGATATGAACCAATCATCAAGACTAATAATCATACATAGGGGGAGCCCCTGCTCTACACCCTATACAGTTAAGTATCAACACCACACGACCGTCGTGACAAGCTAGGAACATACTCATATGCAAAATATAAACCAATCATCAAGAACAATAATTATATTGGGTAAGCCCTGCTATACACCCAATGCAGTCAGGAATTAACACCCGTAAAGGTAGCTATAAGATAGATGTAACAAACATTCCGTTTATATTGGGGTCCGCCCTTATTAACGAGGATATTTACAACGCAGCTTCAACACATTCAGCACGAACACTCCTGACGCGTACGCCCAAACATATAGGGTGAGCCTTTAGCCTAAATCCTAACATTCATGGTGTAAACAATGGATAGTTCATACACATGAAGAGAAAACTCAAATTACGCTATTAAGTAGGTTCACCTAGGAGCTAAAAGCTACCCCTTGTAAAACTACTACGAATAGTTGTTATCAGCTTGGGGTAGGAACGTTAACAGGAGGAAGAATTATGTGTGAATGAATTATGGGCGAATGTGTTTCATGCACGCATCCGATCCGACCTGCCGGATTGTCCGATAGTGGCATCAGACACCCCCAAAGCAGCCGCATGAGTTGCAGCGCCTATTCTGAAGGAATGGGACTTAATAAGAGTTTGGTCAATACCCGCCAGTTTGAGTGATTTGTTTAAGCTGGTGACAAAGTAGGTCATGGAGACCGGAGACCCATTAGACAGAAGAAACAAAGGCCTAGGAGCTGACCCTCTAGCGTTCCAATATTTCCCAATGGCAGCATTGGGCAGTAAGGAGAAAAGATGGTGTTTCTTTTCTACCTTTAGAGTGTTTGAATCATTTCAGATGACAGTTTAGCGTGACAGTGCCATTGCCAAAATTGAGACAAATGCCTGCCAGCTGCAAAACATGTTTAGTTGAAATTGAAGTAACTGATAACTTATCTATCCTTAAAAAGGCGCGAAACTATAACAAATACCTAGCTTAGGGGAGAGACCGCTCATATGGTGAGAAGAGCAGATATTTAAGTTTTATCAATTAGCGAGTGCAGCATAAAAGAGTAATAGGTTATCACTTGTCAGGTGAGTTTTAGATTTCCTTTCTTGAAAAGCAAATCTAGCATTACGATCTGGTTTGCACGAGAGATGAAAGGCAAATGAGATAACTGATACCTGGCTTATGATAATTGCTGGAGCGAAACCTGTTGGCAACATAAACGCTATATAAGTCATAATTCGAACCGGTTCAATTGTAGAAGGTGGTAGTTCAAGAAAATAGTTACCACAGAACTCCAAAAATCTCCCCAAAGCCTTATGATAAGATATTCTAGTATACAGTAGGCTTGAGGGTGATCGGGCAAGTGGAATAACTTGGTGATAAATCCAACCAAGGAGGCACCATTCTGGCCGACTCCGCATGGAAATTTGACAAGTTTGTTGTTCCGGGAAGGTACTTGGCTCTGAATAGGATATTAAATTCCACTGACAGCATTTTCTGACTAGAACCATGATATTAGGGTCCTAGCTGGGACGATTACTTATTAATAATAAATAACCACTGCTTCATTGTCACAACAAAATAAACCAGCTTGGTTTGCAACAAATTTCCTCAAAGCGCAATCGCTACTAGCAAAGTATGAGCTCCAAAACAGTGATGTGAAAGACTTTCCACGACTCTGGCCATGGACCGCTGAACCACTTTCAACCAAATATTCCTGCAAACCTCAAACTACCGGAAGCATCGGTGAAGAGTTTGAATCGATACGAAGAAAACCAGCGTTTATCAATATACATAAATTTACCATTAAATGACGGAAGAAAACCATGCCAAGCCGCTAAACCTTTCCGTGCCTCACTGTTCAATCGAATGTGATGAAAAGGTTTACTAATGTTATCAGTCTCTGGCAAAAAGCTCTTCCTGGAACAATCACCTTGCAAGCAAAAATTGGCTCGAGCATAGGTTGTTTCACAACAGAGGGTGATTTGGGCTAATTGATGTAGACGGTTCTATTTCGACAGGGATATGAAATCCCTCAGAAAACCCTGTAAGAGAGATTCAGATTGTGTTGACAATATAACATTGGGTAATTCTTACATTGACTGGGTTGGGAATGATCTTGTCATCAACCAGAGTCGGCAGTTTTGTTTAGATATTTGACTAATTGGGGTATTTTTAAGCATTGCTCTGGCGACAGGTCAGGCGATATTACTTCCCTGCTTGGCTCGACATTGTATTTGAGGGGGAGGTCCCTTACAGGTGATACATTGGTGTTTAAGAGGCAACTGCGCCCTTCGGGACAGGTTTTACTGTTTAACTTTAAGCAAAAGCTGTTGCCCTGTGGACGAAAAGGCTGGGAACTGGATCTGCCTCTAATAGGTGTGAAGAAAGGTCTGGTAGTTTTGGACATAAATGTCCATAACGGTCAAAATGCATCAGTCCATTTGTCAATATAGAAATTGAGATTTGCTAGAACATATAAATATAGCCGCAGTGGTTTCGTTTAAATACATGAGGCTAATTTGAGATGAGGTTTTAATAATCTTTTCTAGCATATCTCCCAGGTCCACTCACTCATTTACTTAGATCTTATGTCTTATCCTATCAGGGACATGACTGCTCATCGGAATGTCAGAATAATCTGATGGGATTAAACTGCACCCACCAAGGGTTAATTAGTAACCTGTTTCACAGTTGATAAGGCATAAACCCAGTATCTCATGAGCCAGTTGTACAGGGTTACTTGTACCTTCAGAATAGTGAGTACATGTGCTCTTGCTTTCTGCGTGGACTGCCTGTGCAGTTGCTCGCTCGCGACGATTTATGACAGCGTCTGCTCCTTGATGCTGGCAACCAAAGTTGCATTTGGATCCGGGGTTTCTGGTTCCTCTCATCTTCACCGTAAGGTAGAACCGCCTGTAGCTGGGACACCGTCCTTTTCCTTCTTGGAGGTAGTAGCTCCGGAAAAATAAAGTCTGCATCGACTTGTCTACAGGTCAGAGACATTGATCTGAAACTTAGGGTATATGGCAAAAAAGAAGAGGAATATTCAAATTATATCCCCATGGATAGGTCAGTCATCTGGCAGTCAGTGATATACTTACAACTGCATCTTCAATTTAATATTTATAATTGGGTTAACATTGACTGGTGTATTCAGCATATTCATCACTGATATAAACCAGATATTCAATACATATTAATGTATTAAGGTAATGTAATAAAAGATGCAAACCATTTTGGTGCACATGCAGATATGAGTCAACTATATTATATAAAAGAAGCAAATATGTGGCATTAGATTATACCCAAGGTTGTAAATTTTAGACAACCTGAAATTGGTAAGGTAATAATTATTAATATAATAAGACCTTTCCAGACAGAAAAAGCAGCATATTCATAATATGCAAAATAGTGCAGGTTGCACTTATAACTGATCAACCTTATCCTCCTCAGAGAAAGGGACAACTGATCAACCTTATCCTCCTCAGAGAAAAGGGACAACCGAGTGGGGTAATCTGGCTTAATAGAGTGCAATGATTGACATCAGCTAGTGTATGACAGCAAACAGTTGTCCAGTTGTATTCTATTGAAAATTAGTTCAATAAGAAACATTAGTTGAGTATCAGCCTTACAATACAAATGGACAATGCCATGCTACCAAAAGATATCCCTATTCAATTGGACGAAAATGCCTCCAACTTGTAAGAGCAAAGCATAATCATCGAACTAGAATACCTTTAAGCTTCCATCAGAAACTGTGCAAAGCCAGAAAAGTGTGGAATCTTCTTGCCAGAGGCATACAATATCCTTATGACAGCTCTTGTTTACATGCTTGTAATAAAGCAGTCTATGAAATATATTCGCAAATCAGTATAAACTGATATAAAGCCTGTAAAGTGTCATATCACTTTTACAGCAAGAGCTATCATGTCCACATATAACAGGCATACCCTGTATCCCCACTCACCATGCGTATATGGCAGATCTCACAGTGCAATAAAGAATAACAGGCATTCCTGTTCTTTGCCACGCAAAACTCTCTCACAATGACATGTGGCCACACACCACGACATGCCTACATGTGGCCACTCACCACGACATGCCTACATGTGGCCACTCACCACGACATGCCTACATGTGGCCACTCACCACAACATGCCTACATGTGGCCACTCACCACGACATGCCTACATGTGGCCACTCACCACGACATGCCTACATGTGGCCACTCACCACGACATGCCAACATGTGGCCACACACCACGACATGCCAACATGTGGCCACACACCACGACATGCCAACATGTGGCCACTCACCACGACATGCCAACATGTAGCCACTCACCACGACATACCCAATAAAGAAACAGGCATTCCTGTTCTTTGCCACGCAAAAATCTCTCACACTGCAATAAAGAATAACAGGCATTCCTGTTCTTTGCCACGCAAAATTCTGCATAAATTATACCTAATCCAAATGTTCGGAAAGGTGTAAATTAAAATTATTGAAAGGCAAACATCCATAAGCCTTTGATACTCTACATATATTTGGCTTGTCCTCAAGCATTGAGATGGAAATCATCTGTAATTAATAAGAGGAAGTCCTCGGCTGTGCCAAACAGAAATAAGAGGATGCCTATTTGCCTTCGCTGTTAGTGTTAATAAACAGATACAGAACAACCAAGTGGGATTGATATGAAGACGCTAAACTTCAAATTCATATCTTGTTTGCTTATACCTATAGTTTATGACATACTGAAGTTGTTCTGCTAATAATTGGCAGCAACCACACCTGTTTACCTGGTGGCCATTTGACAGCTCAATAGCTAAATCAATAATGCCATAATATGAACATTGTCACTTGTCAGTGACATTTACTGGATACATGTCATATGTTGGGGTGACAGGTCATTTGTACCAATATCTAAAATGCTTCCATAATTTGCCATGTTAATAAATTCACTGGTGGGAGAGACTATGTTAAATGTCAAACCCATGTCACTTAGAAGTCTTAGACTCAAGTCAGTTAGTGTCAGTATCACCAACACTCAACAGCAACACTGTCCCTGTCACACCAGGCAACACGAGCCGGGTCAACCTTCAGCCGGCTCCTGAAGGAATGACCAATGAACAAAAACTTAGACATTGTCATGTAACCACAAGTAACACTCAGTCAGAAACTAACTTATTGTCACATAAATTAATGTGAAAACTAATATAACCCAGTGTTTCAAACCACAAACAGATAAAAGCCGGCTAAACCAAGTTGTTGTCGCACGTCCAGCGTCACCAACGTCCACAGCAGAGAGAAGGAACGGCGGCTCCGATTGGATATATATATGGACGAGCTCAGAGCTGTGATTGGACAACACATTTTTATCTAATAACCGAAACAACCGATCACCACCAACAAGTTGGCCACACCGACCGCAAACAATAATATGTTGTAGGTAAAACCTAGAAGGCGAGCGTAGACTTTGACTTTGTTGTGAAGCAATTTTTTGGACCCCCACTGATGATAACTGGGCTAAACTGTTTCTCATAACCTTAGTTATGACTTGTTCTTTTTAAAGGTGAAGTTTTACATATTATGCTATTTTGTATATTTAATATCAAAGTTTTGGTACTGAAAAAGTAAATCTAGTAGTCTAATAGTACATTTGATTTGTAGTCAAGTGACCTGCCCCTGACCGAATCTGTCATGATTTAGGTTCCTATTACCCTAGGTTGCTTTATTTGTGATCTGTAAAGTTTTGTTCGAGAGAAATTGCCATCTAAACATAGGCTAAGGCAATGAAATCAATTTCCATCCCCTGGTACATTGACTGACCGAAAATGTTTGTTCTCAAAGTTTAAAAGTGCAGTGTTTTATGGGGAGGGATCATTGCATGGTGTAGTTGGAGTGCCATGGTCAGATAGATGTGGCCGGCAATAGTTATGTTCCTGCCTTCCTGCTCCCTGATTTGGACTTTGATTTCACGACTCAGCTCATGTAATGAGCGTGAGTAATTATGCTCAAGATCTCTAGAATTTGAAACTGGACGACTGGTTGACTGGGTTGTGTTACGGTTACCCAGTGTGAAGCAAAGTACTGTGAATATTTTTTTAAGTAAGGGTGGTCCGCCCTCATTCAACGCAGCAAAACCAGCAAGAAGTAGTCTACGATAGACAGAGATCCCAAATGACACGCAGCTGTGATAGAAGCTTTTAGTTTTGAAGTAGATGTGCTAAAGAAAGGGAGCACAACTTGTTTTGATTTGATAATTGGACTACTGTAAGAACTTACTACTTTTTAAATATAATGAAGAATGCTAATGGATAGATTTTCGAAGATCTTGATAACTTATCTCTAGATGTAGGCTAATCTTAACTGAAGGGTTTGTTATAAACCAAAAAAAAAAGCAATTTTTGCGCCAAATTGTTTAAAGCTTGGATCCAGCTTTGTATATTACCTTCTAACTAATCTATATTAGAAGTCTATATTAGAAGAAGTATTTGACGGATCCTACACGGACGCATAATGAACTTTCAAACAACCCGTTTGAATGAACACAGATGTTGCTTTGATTCGATAATTAGAGTAAGGTTACTTTTTAAAGTAAGCTTATATTAAAGAATGCCAATGGATAGATGTTCGAAGATCTTAATAGATCTAACTTATCTCTAGATGTAAACTAAGCTTAATTAAAAAATTTGTTAAAAATCCGCCAAACAACAGCAATTTTTGCCTCAATTTTGTTTAAAGCTTTGATCCAACTTAAAGTTGCATGTGGAATTGTTTCGCTGTTTTTGAATGCCAAATTTGCGTATAAGAACACAAACCTTAGGCCTTAAGGTTCATAACAGACAATAAACACCTACCATATCGCTCACCAATTATCTGCCAATGAGGAAAAAATTTCAAATTCATGAATTGTCCGCCACAAAAATGAAAACTTGTGCTGATTTGAAACGTCATAAACGTGTGTAAGCAAGTCGTTTACCGGTGCCACCGACAGGGGGCCCAAGCGCTAAATTATATGAGACAATAGAAGCGTCCGGAGCGCCACTTTTTCTTTGGCGGTGGCCGTTGACACTGCTTGTGGTCAAAGGTAACATTTCCTGTTTATGTTTATTTTGGTACAGCCGTTGCAACGGCCAGCTCCACATGTAACTTTAAGCTTAGTAAGTCTTACATTAATTTCCAGGTAGATCTGCATTAGAAGTCTATTTTAATGAAAGGCTAAAAGACGGTTGTCCCAATCAAATGGTTCCCTTAGCTTGTCCAGGAACCAGTACAAATTTCTTGACGGATCCTGCACGGATGCCTGATGAACTGTCAAATAACCCAGTTAATTTAATGTGACACATATAAGTGGTGAAAGTCATATGATTATAGCCTAAATGTGACGTTAGATCTAGCACCTTTTGGATCACCAACCTTGATCTATATTGACAAAAGCTGAACTAGATTGTAGACCTAACGGATCTAGATCTGGATCTAGGCCTAAGCTTAGATCTAGAACATGTAACGCGTTAACGAAGCAATTTTTGCCTCAAATTGTTTAAAGCTTAGATCCAACTTAAACTAGATCTAGGGAACTTACATTAACTTAACTTCCAGCTAGATCTATATTAGTCAATTAGAAGTCTATGTTACGGAAAGGCTCAGTAAACGTTAGCTAAAAGAGTCAAATGGTCCCCTGGTCAGGGTCAAAACTGTTCTATGGATCCTACACTGGCGCCTGATGAACTGTCAAATAGATCTAACTCCTAGGCTAGATCTAAATATTACACAAATAAGTTACCTTAGCACTTTAATGTATCACCAACCTTGATTTAAATTGACAAAGGCTAGACTTGAAAATGTTGTAACATCAACGAAGCCTGGTAAACTGCTGACAAATCTGAAACTGTCGTCTGCGCGTTCGACTTGTGCTGCCACCAAGCGAATGCATCGCGCGCGCGTGTTGAGCGCCCTCTGTCAGGAGAGAGGAGGAAACATGCATGTTGTCGCTATGATCAGCGTTTCATCAGTTGGAATTATGTTTTTGTATTTAAATTATCTACCAATTATGTACATTCGTTTGTTAATGTGGGGGTTTGAGCTGCATATAAGTTTTTGACAAAAAAAACAAACATGAAATTTCCCAGAATGCATTTAAACGCATGCGCATGTCACACCACTGGGGGTCGACTTCCCGTTGATTTTTTTTCGCGCTTTACAGTATGGGATTGAGATACAGATTTTGTCAGTTTTTTACGTGTGTGTTATCTAAAGAGCTCGCTACGCTCGCTAAAATAGCTTACATAGTAACCTTTGAATTTATTCATTGTTTAATAACATTTACCAAAGTATAAGTATAAGAGCTTTGATGAGCTGCTCGCCTTGTTCCGTCACTTCTCACAGGGGCCTCCCGTGCTGTTTTATAGCTTTAATGACCTGAACGCATGTTTTTTTCGCATTATGATATTACTACAATATAGGTCTGATTTGTGTTCTGCATTGCGAAGCTGAAACGCCTAAATTATGTCCACTGCTTCCTATTTGATCAAATGGGGATTTTGAATTCTTATAATATAATAAAGCAACCCTGTTGTGTGTGATGATAGCAGCAGGACCGGCAGCCGGGCTCCAAGACTCTTTAAGAATTCCTGGATGCAATTCGCGGAGATCGGAAAGGGCACCCCCCCCCCCCACTACTATAATAATGGTACACATAAACACTAAACGTTGACACGAATATTACCCAATAGTATCTTTTGCCGTAATTCAATTCAGTTGAGGATAAGGACAGGATTAGTTAGGCCCTTAAGCTTCGGGCAGCATACCTTACCTTTCGTCTTATGTTGCTGTAGCGACGGCGGCAAAGACGCAATTTGGATGACAACAGCAATTCTGCTTTATGGAGGGATCTGATTATTTTTTATGAAGGTTCATGGTATATACAGCTATGAAGAAATTACCTCAGTTGTGTACAGATGGATTCACTTTGGCAAGAATGGCTTGTTGAAATGGAAGTTGCTGTTTGCCACGAGAACTCGCGAAGCAAAGAGCTCGCTGCCGGAAGTGCATTTGAGGTAAAACAGAGAGTAAACATTGGTAGAATCTCGCGTTTTGGGACTTATTTTAAGTCAGTGGGTAATTATCTTTGAAATAAGTTCTAATTTATTACATTTAGTGGCTTTTAATAGAAACGATTTGACGGTGAATAGCGAAGTGATCCGCTACTGCCTGTGATCCGTTACTGCCCGACAAGCTGCACATGTCGCTAAGACGAAGCTAATCATGTTCTTATGGAGAATCGATACTCAGAATCAAGTTAACTGGAACATAATACGGTTTTGTGTTGTGCGACTTTCCAGGCTTAAGTTATATGCGATTGGTTTGTGTGAGTGTCCGGTCTTCAGTTATATGCGGTTGGTTTTGTGCGTGTTTCCGGTCTTTAGTTATATGCGGTTGGTTTTGTGCGAGTTTCCGGTCTTGAGTTATATGCGGTTGGTTTTGTGCGAGTTTCCGGTCTTTAGTTATATGCGGTTGGTTTTGTGCGAGTTTCCGCATTATTTCCATAACAGGCTAGGGGAGGATAATGGATTGCAGGATCGACCGAGGCGTCGCGATCAACCATGCCATGACCGCAATACGTATTTCGGTGTTAAATCTAGCAAACAGGCTTGGCAACTGGCCGGACCCTTTGCTCGACTTGACAGATTTTCGGATTTTTATGTAACCAACTTTGGCCCCCCTTGTTTGAAGAAAACCGTCAAAACCGGCGTTGGGGGTAAGGTGGGGAGGGGGGGGGGGGCATTGCAGATGGTTTTCCATACACCTGGATTCCGAAGTGTAGGCCTACTGAGGTCCTCCGATGACATGCAATCGTCACACGTGATTGATAACCCAAGGCTGGTTCCCAGTTTCACGCATCCATGGCTTTATTATCAATTAGTTCAAACTGGTTCCTTTTAGGGCGTCGTCTTCCGAAAGGTGTCTCTCGTAACTATAGTCCTCGAACTAGTCGTGTCAGGACTTGCTTTGTTTCCACCCCCAGCTCTCGATCGAGAGACTAACTTCATGTGGAACTGGGGTACAACAAAAGATAATTATGACAAATGTATAAACGGACAACCTGGAATCTGATCGACACGCAAAAAAAACATTGGTTGCTTCTCTGCACATTGGCTGACATACGTTATATTTAACTGAGGTGCAACAAAATAATTAGGGGTCTGGAAGGGGGGGTTCAGTGTCCAGTGTCGATTTTTCAAAATTCTCCGTGTCGAATGTAGATTTTTCACGACGTTCCGTGTCGATTGTTCGCGACATTTCGTGTCGCTTTTTGGCTAAGTTCAGTGTCGCTTTTTGGCTAAGTTCGGTGTCGCTGTTTGGCTAAGCTCAGTGTCGCTATTTGTCTAATTTCAGTGTCGTTTTTTGTTCTACAAAATTTGCTTCGATGTCGCTTTTTCATATCCTTAATGTCGCAATTTGGGCGACAATGTCGAATGTCGATTTTTCAAATATGCCTGTGACGTGTGTCGCCATTTACTCCTTCCAGACCCCTATAATTCATGGCATATCTCGCTTGAATTTGGCGCACAAAAAACATTTGTTGCTTCTCCGCGCCGAAGACGTCTCACCATCGTCGCGCGCATGGAAGGAAGGTCGCGCTGACAACGGTGAGGTCATTTCCAGTACCGTCACAAATAAGTCCATTCAATGCCAAGCTTAGGGAACTTATCGGCGCACGCAGCCAGGCAGACATTTTTCGACGGCGCTGTAAATAAATAAAACACGTGAAGTCAATATAGAAATATCGCATTGTATACATTTGGCAATCTGTAGCTGTAAAATGTATGTATTAAAGCAATATACGTACATGCGCCATCTTAGATTTTTTTACATTTTAGAATCAAGACTAAAAGTATCTGAAAAATTATGATGCATATGTTTTATATCTCTTGGAGTCTGTAAAACAAACATTTCAACATAAAACTGCGCGGTCTATTTTTAACGCGCGCGGACGTGATAGCGAGCCGCGGTCGACATCACACACAAAAGACCGAACGGCGAACAGGCGCGCAGGGATATAAAGCCGGCCACCAACTTCTGCTCCGGTGACCAAATTGCTTCTCTCCGGATAGCCCACAAGCTTTCAGGATTTAAATTCAAGACAGAGTGTACTTATTTGACATGGAGAAGAGGTTGGTAATACAAAATATTACGGAATATATTGCTTTAAGCTGCGAGTCCTATACTTTAAAGCTGTTAAAGTAATAGTTCTTTATCGGCTTCGTAACTATACACTTTAACACAAAAGATTGGAAGTAAAGTTTTGATCTTATTACTGTTAGCTATTTTTCTAAAAAATAAATTGTCTGGCCTATCATAGCTATTTACACAAACGCATATGAAAGCCTTTTACACCATATAGATGACCACTAAATGTATCTAACAACCTATTTGTTACAACATATACAATATAGTCAAATGGTATTAATAATATATACCGGTCGCTGCCATTAAAAATCAAATAATTCTTAAATGTTCTGCTGACATTGATTGCAGCAAACGGCTTATGCATACGCCAACAAGGGCGAGAATAACAGTTCTCGCTCGCATCACAGATATATTCTGTAATGGAAGTTGACGCCTGCAAGGGTGTGAATAACAGTTCTCGCTCGCATCACAGAAATATTCTGTAATGGAAGTTGACGACTGCAAGGGCGTGAATAACAGTTCTCGCTCGCATCACAGAAATATTCTGTAATGGAAGTTGACGACTGCAAGGGCGTGAATAACAGTTCTCGCTCGCAGCAGATATATTCTGTAATGGAACGACTGATATTAATCTCCTATATGAATGCTAAACTCATACAAAGTGTACAGCCTTTGCCAACCTGGATCATTTGAATCAGCAGTGACCCGTTGTCAGTCACATCAGATTATTTCGGTATATATATAGCCAAACATTCATATTTGGTAAACACAGGCGAAAAAATAAATATCAAACTTATGTCTGATGCCAGAAACATTGCGGGAAACAACCCTTATCCAAATAACCGACCCTCTAGTGCCAGTGATATAAATCCATTGTATAACAGCATTATACCCTCAGTTTCTTTCCATAACATATCCGATAACTGTCACTCATGCCAGGTGGAAATGGGATGGAAATTACCCTCAGCCAGAAGCAGGAATCTAAAGAGATTTTCATGTTTTAGCGCACGCAGGTGGACCATATACAGATACCGATTGCATGCTCTTTCCGCCAATAGATATGGGAATTTAAATTAACAATGGGCGCATGTCTTTAGGACAGGTTGGGTGTCCTGCCCGGGACCCGCAACAAGTGACAGGGGACTTCCGGTTGTGCCTATAGGGATATGCCTTTTCCGATGAAATACACACACCGTTCACATCTGGTGCACGTAGGGGCACTGGAACCAAACTACTCTCATCACATTTCAATCAGCCGCCATGTTCTCCCGGATGTCCCGTGCTGCTTTGAACAGGGCACACCGGAAAAAAACCGAATGGATGCGCGCGCACCCATACTCTGGTGAAAGAAGTGTCGGACGGTAAACCGAATGTAATGTGCGTATGCGGTCCACCTTGGGAATATACACGGGTTACCAAACAAATGCGCCCAACACGTGCAGGCAAGCGGGACCTTTTGAAAACAAAGTGTTATACTACAGTTAAATTATAATGTATTTGGACAATCAATCTAATGTTTCACCTGGCCGGATAAATATTCTTCAGTAGCGGCTTTGAAACGCCGGTGTGCATGTGAAAACCGGAAGCAGGCCCATGCTTTCTTCATTCTCTGCAGAACGTGCCATTAGGATTCAATTTCCTGCAGATGAGCGACACAGAATCCGACAAACAGGTGTGGGTGTCACGGCGGGAGGAGAGCCCGGGAGGAGGCAGATGGGGGTGCATCCTCTGGTGATGACACTTCCTTAATGTTATACTATAAGTAACATGTTTAGTCCGCTTTCCTGTACAAGGAAACGCCTCTTTGTATAATAATTAAAAAAAAAAGGTCGGGGGCTTAATTTAGCATGGATGATTTTTTTTCTTTAATACATAACAAATTACGGATGATCGAATGACACTACCGCTGTGTAGTCTTCGTTATTGAAAAGGTGAAAAGGCCGGCGACAAAAGTGCCGCTAAACCCCGGATGGGAGCTAAATACGATCCTGAATCAGCAAGGATATGACAAATGATGCAGTGATGGATCATGGATATACGCAGGATATATTCCTACTTGCAGTGGCTTTAAGTTTTTTCCCTCTAGATTTTTGTAATTTGAAGAGCATTATTTATTTGTTGCAATAACGTTGTGACCATGTTCTTTTTACGTTGCCCGAGTGTGTTCAGATAACGTTGTCAGACATTCAGTCAAGTATAAAGATTGTGCCTTCTGTGAAAAACAAATGCTTATTTTTAATAGTCCTTACCAATGGCAAAGGGCTTATTTTAATGGAATATAGGCTAGAAAATATTAGTTTAATGTTTACGACAATCGTTGTAACAACGTTGTCCTCATGTTACCAAAGACGACGTGATTACAACCAAAAACGAACGTGTGTTTGCTGGGTATATACTGAGCTCCTAAATGAAGAAAAGATATTTCTGTCACGATACTTGTTAACGATTATCAGACTTATCAAGATTATCAGATTTCGCCATATTGTTAACATGTGTTTGAATGGGACTTTTGATTACACGTAATGTTGACAGCGATCTGAAATTAAAAAAAGCCTAGTGACCCTATCTTTGTTGTGGATTATTTTTTTCTATTTCATGCGGAGAAGAACTAATACTGCAAGTGAGCAACATTTGACGCTCAGTGGTTCGAGTGGAACAAAGTAGACTCATAAAAGTGGTTGATTCGTCGTTCAGAATGCACTCCTCGTGAACAACGAATCAACACTTTCGCGTACTTTCTCCTTAATAAAGAATAAGGATATAAAAAAACATACATGGACAACCTTGCCTAACAATAAGATGTAATGCGTGCTGCAAGTGGGTTGCCAAGACGAACCATCCTGATAATCAAGTTCCCCGCACGGTGGCGCTACGCAAGCTCCACTTTTACCGCTGCTGTCGACCCTGGGGCAAATTTCAAGATTCTTGAAAAACGGTCAAATCAGCTGTAATTTATACATTATAATTTTCAAGACTAAAACATAAAAATAACGAGCTCTGAGTATATATGGCAGCAAAACACATTTTGTACCCCTTCGAAAAAGTTATAATTGTGACTGAACTCTTTCTTTTCATCACCTGATACCGTGTGTTATTAGGCTTAGGCTGGGTTAGCACTAATTTGTAGAAATGCGCGGCGCATTTTCCTATTAATCTGCGCAGCGTCGCCCTGGCGAGAGAATGTGACAATGCATTGAGGAAGTAGCCGACAACAGATATAATGGAGCCTTAGCAGAGTGAGTCGAAGGCAGAGAGTTCCTGATAATGCGGAAACAACATTTTCAAATGAAAGCCGAGGTAATTATCACGTGACACAGGCTGCTACACAATCAGACTTGGTAATGCCGACAAGAGAAAAAAATACGAGAAAAAAGAGCTATTCTTATATCTCAGTATAATATATGGACATGCATTGTTCTTCATCAGATACTTTCAGAGTTTTAGTATTGACTCAGTTGATGAGTTTGATGCACTCTTCTTCATCAGTGTAACAGGGGCATGTATTGTGCTTCATCAGTGTAACAGGGCCATATATTGTGCTTCATCAGTGTAACAGGGCCATATATTGTGCTTCATCAGTGTAACAGGGCCATATATTGTGCTTCATCAGTGTAACAGGGCCATATATTGTGCTTCATCAGTGTAACAGGGCCATATATTGTGCTTTATCAGTGTAACAGGGCCACGGATTTTGCTTCATCAGTGTAACAGGGCCACGGATTTTGCTTCATCAGTGTAACAGGGCCACGGATTTTGCTTCATCAGTGTAACAGGGCATGTATTGTGCTATGTCAGTGTAATAGGGCCACGTATTGTGCTTTATCAGTGTAACAGGGGCATGTATTGTGCTTCATCAGTGTAACAGGGCCATATATTGTGCTTCATCAGTGTAACAGGGCCACGGATTTTGCTTCATCAGTGTAACAGGGCCACGGATTTTGCTTCATCAGTGTAACAGGGCCACGGATTTTGCTTCATCAGTGTAACAGGGCATGTATTGTGCTATGTCAGTGTAACAGGGCATGTATTGTGCTTCATCAGTGTAAAAGAGCATGTATTGTGCTTCATCAGTGTAACAGGGGCATGGATTGTGCTTCATCAGTGTAAAAGGGCCATGTTTTGTGCTTCATCAGTGTAACAAGAGCATGTATGATACTTCACCAGTGTAACAGGGCCATATATTGTGCTTCATCAGTGTAACAGGGCATGTATTGTGCTTTATCAGTGTAAAAGGGCATGTATTGTGCTTCATCAGTGTAACAGGGGCATGTATTGTGCTTCATCAGTGTAACAGGGCCATATATTGTGCTTCATTGGTGTAACAGGGCCACGGATTTTGCTTCATCAGTGTAACAGGGCCACGGATTTTCCTTCATCAGTGTAACAGGGCATGTATTGTGCTATGTCAGTGTAATAGGGCCACGTATTGTGCTTTATCAGTGTAACAGGGGCATGTATTGCGCTTCATCAGTGTAACAGGGGCATGTATTGCGCTTCATCAGTGTAACAGGGGCATGTATTGTGCTTCATCAGTGTAACAGGGGCATGTATTGTGCTTCATCAGTGTAACAGGGCATGTATTGTGCTATGTCAGTGTAATAAGGCCACGTATTGTGCTTTATCAGTGTAAAAGGGCATGTATTGTGCTTCATCAGTGTAACAGGGGCATGTATTGTGCTTCATCAGTGTAACAGGGCCATATATTGTGCTTCATTGGTGTAACAGGGCCACGGATTTTGCTTCATCAGTGTAACAGGGCCACGGATTTTCCTTCATCAGTGTAACAGGGCATGTATTGTGCTATGTCAGTGTAATAGGGGCATGTATTGTGCTTCATCAGTGTAACAGGGCCATATATTGTGCTTCATCAGTGTAACAGGGCCACGGATTTTGCTTCATCAGTGTAACAGGGCCACGGATTTTGCTTCATCAGTGTAACAGGGCCACGGATTTTGCTTCATCAGTGTAACAGGGCATGTATTGTGCTATGTCAGTGTAACAGGGCATGTATTGTGCTTCGTCAGTGTAAAAGAGCATGTATTGTGCTTCATCAGTGTAACAGGGGCATGGATTGTGCTTCATCAGTGTAAAAGGGCCATGTTTTGTGCTTCATCAGTGTAACAAGAGCATGTATGATACTTCACCAGTGTAACAGGGCCATATATTGTGCTTCATCAGTGTAACAGGGCATGTATTGTGCTTTATCAGTGTAAAAGGGCATGTATTGTGCTTCATCAGTGTAACAGGGGCATGTATTGTGCTTCATCAGTGTAACAGGGCCATATATTGTGCTTCATTGGTGTAACAGGGCCACGGATTTTGCTTCATCAGTGTAACAGGGCCACGGATTTTCCTTCATCAGTGTAACAGGGCATGTATTGTGCTATGTCAGTGTAATAGGGCCACGTATTGTGCTTTATCAGTGTAACAGGGGCATGTATTGTGCTTCATCAGTGTAACAGGGCCATATATTGTGCTTCATTGGTGTAACAGGGCCACGGATTTTCCTTCATCAGTGTAACAGGGCCACGGATTTTCCTTCATCAGTGTAACAGGGCATGTATTGTGCTATGTCATTGTAATAGGGCCACGTATTGTGCTATGTCAGTGTAACAGGGCATGTATTGTGCTTCATCAGTGTAACAGGGGCATGTATTGCGCTTCATCAGTGTAACAGGGGCATGTATTGTGCTTCATCAGTGTAACAGGGGCATGTATTGTGCTTCATCAGTGTAACAGGGCATGTATTGTGCTATGTCAGTGTAATAGGGGCATGTATTGTGCTTTATCAGTGTAAAAGGGCATGTATTGTGCTTCATCAGTGTAACAGGGGCATGTATTGTGATTCATCAGTGTAACAGGGGAATGGATTGTGCTTCATCAGTGTAAAAGGGCCATGTTTTGTGCTTCATCAGTGTAACAAGAGCATGTATGATTTTCATCAGTGTAACAGGGGCATGTATTGTGCTTCATCAGTGTAACAGGGCATGTATTGTGCTATGTCAGTGTAATAGGGGCATGTATTGTGCTTTATCAGTGTAAAAGGGCATGTATTGTGCTTTATCAGTGTAAAAGAGCATGTATTGTGCTTCATCAGTGTAACAGGGGAATGGATTGTGCTTCATCAGTGTAAAAGGGCCATGTTTTGTGCTTCATCAGTGTAACAAGAGCATGTATGATACTTCACCAGTGTAACAGGGCCATATATTGTGCTTCATCAGTGTAACAGGGGCATGTATTGTGCTTTATCAGTGTAAAAGGGCATGTATTGTGCTTCATCAGTGTAACAGGGGTATGTATTGTGCTTCATCAGTGTAACAGGGCCATATATTGTGCTTCATCAGTGTAACAGGGCCACGGATTTTGCTTCATCAGTGTAACAGGGCCACGGATTTTGCTTCATCAGAGTAACAGGGCCACGGATTTTGCTTCATCAGTGTAACAGGGCATGTATTGTGCTATGTCAGTGTAATAGGGCCACGTATTGTGCTTTATCAGTGTAACAGGGGCATGTATTGTGCTTCATCAGTGTAACAGGGGCATGTATTGTGCTTCATCAGTGTAACAGGGGCATGGATTGTGCTTCATCAGTGTAACAGGGGCATGTATTGTGCTTCATCAGTGTAACAGGGCATGTATTGTGCTATGTCAGTGTAACAGGGGCATGTATTGTGCTTCATCAGTGTAACAGGGGCTTGTATTGTGCTTCATCAGTGTAACAGGGGCATGTATTGTGCTTCATCAGTGTAACAGGGGCATGGATTGTGCTTCATCAGTGTAAAAGGGCCATGTTTTGTGCTTCATCAGTGTAACAGGAGCATGTATGATACTTCACCAGTGTAACAGGGCATGTATTGTGCTTTATCAGTGTAAAAGAGCATGTATTGTGCTTCATCAGTGTAACAGGGGCATGGATTGTGCTTCATCAGTGTAAAAGGGCCATGTTTTGTGCTTCATCAGTGTAACGAGAGCATGTATGATACTTCACCAGTGTAACAGGGCCATATATTGTGCTTCATCAGTGTAACAGGGGCATGTATTGTGCTTTATCAGTGTAAAAGGGCATGTATTGTGCTTCATCGGTGTAACAGGGGCATGTATTGTGCTTCATCAGTGTAACAGGGGCATATATTGTGCTTCATTGGTGTAACAGGGCCACGGATTTCGCTTCATCAGTGTAACAGGGCAACGGATTTTGCTTCATCAGTGTAACAGAGCATGTATTGTGCTATGTCAGTGTAATAGGGCATGTATTGTGCTTCATCAGTGTAAAAGGGGCATGTATTGTGCTTCATCAGTGTAAAAGGGCATGTATTGTGCTTCATCAGTGTAACAGGGGCATGTATTGTGCTTCATCAGTGTAACAGGGGCATGTATTGTGCTTCATCAGTGTAACAGGGGCATGTATTGTGCTTCATCAGTGTAAAAGGGCATGTATTGTGCTTCATCAGTGTAACAGGGCATGTATTGTGCTATGTCAGTGTAATAGGGGCATGTATTGTGCTTTATCAGTGTAAAAGGGCATGTATTGTGCTTCATCAGTGTAACAGGGGCATGTATTGTGCTTCATCAGTGTTACAGGGGCATGGATTGTGCTTCATCAGTGTAAAAGGGCCATGTTTTGTGCTTCATCAGTGTAACAGGAGCATGTATGATACTTCACCAGTGTAACAGGGCATGTATTGTGCTTTATCAGTGTAAAAGAGCATGTATTGTGCTTCATCAGTGTAACAAGAGCATGTATGATACTTCACCAGTGTAACAGGGCCATATATCGTGCTTCATCAGTGTAACAGGGGCATGTATTGTGCTTCATCAGTGTAAAAGGGCATGTATTGTGCTTCATCAGTGTAACAGGGCATGTATTGTGCTATGTCAGTGTAATAGGGGCATGTATTGTGCTTTATCAGTGTAAAAGGGCATGTATTGTGCTTCATCAGTGTAACAGGGGCATGTATTGTGCTTCATCAGTGTTACAGGGGCATGGATTGTGCTTCATCAGTGTAAAAGGGCCATGTTTTGTGCTTCATCAGTGTAACAGGAGCATGTATGATACTTCACCAGTGTAACAGGGCATGGATTGTGCTTCATCAGTGTAAAAGGGCCATGTTTTGTGCTTCATTAGTGTAACAAGAGCATGTATGATACTTCACCAGTGTAACAGGGCCATATATCGTGCTTCATCAGTGTAACAGGGGCATGGATTGTGCTTTATCAGTGTAAAAGGGCATGTATTGTGCTTCATCAGTGTAACAGGGGCATGTATTGTGCTTCAACAGTGTAACAGGGCCATATATTGTGCTTCATCAGTGTAACAGGGCCACGGATTTTGCTTCATCAGTGTAACAGGGCCACGGATTTTGCTTCATCAGTGTAACAGGGCATGTTTTTTTTTTGCTATGTCAGTGTAATAGGGCCACGTATTGTGCTTTATCAGTGTAAAAGGGCATGTATTGTGCTTCATCAGTGTAACAGGGGCATGTATTGTGCTTCATCAGTGTAACAGGGGCATGGATTGTGCTTCATCAGTGTAACAGGGGCATGGATTGTGCTTCATCAGTGTAACAGGGGCATGTATTGTGCTTCATCAGTGTAACAGGGCATGTATTGTGCTATGTCAGTGTAACAGGGGCATGTATTGTGCTTCATCAGTGTAACAGGGGCATGTATTGTGCTTCGTCAGTGTAACAGGGGCATGTATTGTGCTTCATCAGTGTAACAGGGGCATGTATTGTGCTTCATCAGTGTAACAGGGCATGTATTGTGCTATGTCAGTGTAAAAGGGGCATGTATTGTGCTTCATCAGTGTAACAGGGGCATGTATTGTGCTTCATCAGTGTAACAGGGCCATATATTGTGCTTCATCAGTGTAACAGGGGCATGGATTGTGCTTCATCAGTGTAACAGGGCATGTATTGTGCTTCATCAGTGTAACAGGGCATGTATTGTGCTATGTCAGCGTAATAGGGGCATGTATTGTGCTTCATCAGTGTAACAGGGGCATGGATTGTGCTTCATCAGTGTAACAGGGGCATGGATTGTGCTTCATCAGTGTAAAAGGGCCATGTTTTGTGCTTCATCAGTGTAACAAGGGCATGTATGATACTTCACCAGTGTAACAGGGCATGTATTGTGCTTTATCAGTGTAACAGGGGCATGGATTGTGCTTCATCAGTGTAACAGGGCATGTATTGTGCTTCATCAGTGTAACAGGGCATGTATTGTGCTTTATCAGTGTAACAGGGGCATGGATTGTGCTTCACCAGTGTCACAGGGCATGTATTGTGCTTCATCAGTGTAACAGGGGCATGTATTGTGCCTTACCTGCTTACTAACGATACGTACCTCCAGTGTGCTTTACCGTTAAAAATGGCAAAGGACACTGCTCGCTATGTGCATGTCATGCAACCAAACACTACAGGCAGTACCATCTACAATCCGACCCTTTTGCCTCACTTTGCTAGACATGAAAAATTTGGATATTTGCAGTCATGTTGGCATCATATCACATGCAATTAGGTCTACATATTTATTGAGAAGGTCGATTTTTATGCGACCTATGTTGCAGCTGATTGCGTTCTGATGTATTACTCCCCAATGATAGATACAATTGACATTTTCTGTGTGGCAAACACATCTCCAATGACTCGATAGAACCAATGATATTCATGCAAAATGTATCAACTAACAATGACATTGACATGTTGACAATTGTCCTGTACCGGTTCTGTGGATAATAAACTTGTAACCGTAGATGTCAGAAAGGGAAAGCAAATACCACATTAATTAATTTTTATACTGATATTTGAGACGGCTTTCCGCTCTCCGCAGCTGATCAAACACATACTCATTGACACCTTACTATTCATAACTTCGATTCAGGATAACCCTGTGACTGATTGGAAAACGTATCGGTTAGTTCGTGAAATCTGAACCGGGATTGGATGCCGAATCTGAACTGATTGACCGGTAGAAATATCTGGTCAGCAAGTACTGCGTAGTTCGTTCACAATGACGTACAGATAACTTCTATTATAATCGGACTGGCTGAGATTTACTTCATAAAACACAAAAATAAAATCCGGCCAAGCCAATCGTTGTGTGAGGATTTTCACCCTGCAAAGTTAAGTTATAGTAAAGGACTTAAAAAGCCCAACTGGTTGCCCCTCGCCCGTTTATGCCCTCGCCGTCCATACATTATTGAACCATTGGATTGTTACAGATACACGTAACCTACGTTCAACTTCGCAACTTACTGGCTCGTTGGCATAGAAGGAGTGGAAAACATAGCCTTTAGGCTTTAAGTTATTTTTAGTCATGCGACGCATTTATAACTAAAAATGGAGAAGCAATACTTCGAAATGCCAAGTGTAACTCTACTATGATGTGGAAATGCGAATGGAATTGAATAAAAAAAAAAAATAATTTGTTAAGGTCAATGGTTTCTAGTAAATTTTCACATACTAGCATAATGTGATGACAAATAAAGGCAAAACGTTTGCTTAGGTGTATAGGTTGCCATGTGAGCTAATGAAACTGAAAAATAACAAATAATGATACAGGTAAAAAGATTATTACTTAACAGCATGGATGGTTCGATTCACTTTCAATTTTTTACATTCTGCATTGTGACTGTCATTTATATCTGTGCCATCGACCCAACATATTGCGTAATTTCTTCGTTTCTTGTAGAAACTCGAACTAAACAAATGTGCTTCTTTATCACTTTTTAGTTGGCGACTCGCGCGGACAGGTTCGTGAGTTTTCGGTAATTAGGATGGACTACTTGGGCGACCTCAAGCTTTCCACACGGTGGCGGGGGCAAATCAGCTGTAACATTATAATGTTTAAGAATAAAACATAAAAATAACGAGCTCTGCGTATTTAATACAGCAAAATACTTTAAACTACCAGTTTAAAAAAGTTATAATTGAGAGGGAACTCTTCCCGTGGATCACCTGATACCGTGTGTTATTAGGTTTAGGCTGGGTCCCCGGCACTAATTTTTAGAAATGCGCGGCGCATTTTTCCTATCAATTTGCGCAGCGCCGCCCTGGCGAGCTAATGTGAAAATGCATTGAGGAAGTAAGCGACAACAGAGATATAGTCTTGCCCAAGCGGAGTGGGTTGAAGGCAGAGAGTGGGGTAAGAAAACCACTGATCGCGTCTAGGCCCGGAACGAAGCTCTCCGCAATTGGTTTTCTTACCGAAGTGAAACCGATCTTTTTAGGTGTGCACCCTTACGCGACTTCCCCGCTATCTAGCCAGGAATCCAATTATACCCAAAAACATTCGAATTGCAATTGAAGATAAAGCACAATGGGCACCCCGGCATCATACGGTGCCTTAGCTGCACCTTTTAAAGTCTTATTTGATTTGATTAGAAGTAAGTTTCTATATTCAATCTCCTTGTTGTATATACCTTTCGAATACGAATTGTTAACCGGTGTTGTGAGGGGAATCAGTGAATACGTGCTTTTATCAGACAGAAAAGGCGTTGAATCTTAAATGTATCTGCCCCATTACAGCACATTGACGTAGGCCGGGTTGACTGCCCTGGAATCAGCCGTAATCGCTGAAACGCGGGGGACGAAGGTTTTCTTTTAACCAACGCTACGTTTAAAGTAGCACTTAGCAATGGAACATTAGACTCCGGCCAAGCTCATCACAGCTAACCAATGAGCGCCGATGCCAATTGATTAGGCCCCGTGTTTCCCACTTCCGGTTCCCCCCGCCATGACAGGTTTCTCTATTTCCGCTCCACAGCGTCTAGGGTTTCCGCTGCTGCTAAGCGTTCGTGCAACGGAGTAACCACTTTGGGATTGCATGTTGAATGTTACATACGGACGCTTATTCGAACAGGGCTGCTTATTACGGTATACGAATTTTACACGAACTGATATAATAGTGGGCATTACGTATTGTCGTGCAAATGGAATAATTGCAACCTGAATGAAAATCCAGGCTAGCGTCCTTCTTCTCCTATGATTTCTGTTATATTTCCATATTAATATGAGCCGAAGGTTGGCTAGGAACGCTAGACGCCCAGTGATGCATGAAAGAGCAGACATTTCTGATGATATACCCTTTCATAGCCGACATTTGTCATAATGAGACACCCCTTACTAAAAGAACTAAAATATTCAAACTAAAATATTCAAAAAGTTGCCCCACAAAACTGATGTAAATCACATGTAAATCGAGACGCACTTGTAGAGGTGGAGTGGGAAGTTCTGTTGTCATACTGGAGGCACATACCATTGTCCGTAGAACGAGTTTGTCGAAGGGGGGGGGGGGTATAAACCTAGCGTGCCTGAATGGCACTGCGACGTCGAGCGGCCCGATCTGGGCTGTGACTCATACATTGACGTCACTGCTGCTTTTATCCAATCACGTGGCGAAATAAGGTTTTCCACGTGCGTTATATCCGACAAGCAAGTCCGACAAACAAGGCAGCATGGCACTTTGTTGTCAGTTTCAGACATGAATACTTTTCACTCGTGCCGTGATTGTCAATTTCATACCCACGCTGACGGTAGGCAAACACGTCGACGGGGCGGTGTGGAACGGTGCAAACAAATACCAATAATGAGTGTTTTTTTGCGGGCAAAAGAGGTTAAAAAAGAGGGGCTTTGCGTAACCCTTGAGCGCCCCTGGGGGTAGGGGTGGGGGTCAGTGGTGGGTCGAGAACGGGGTGAGGGTGGGGGACACGGAAGGTCTCGTGGTATATAGGGCCATCGGGAGACCACAGGCCAAGGGGTTTTGGGCTGGGGCTGGCGCGGCAGAGAGAGGGGTGGTGGTAAGAGGTGGCCTGTGTGGTGGGTGGAGGTGGCCCGGGGTGATCCCCGGGGGTGGCGCTGGGTATAGGTCATGTAGGTCGCTCGGGCAAGGCTACCACGTGTTGGACCTACGACCGCCCTGGGCAAGGGGACAGATCCCCACACTCCAATGTCACCTCCTGAGCCCTCCCCTCCCTTTGCCTCCCCCCACCCTCTCGCCCACATCGCCACCTGTCCGTCTCCGGCTGACACGACATCCCGTGCAAAAACCAAGACCAACCAGCACCCCCCCCCCCTCCCTTCCCGCGCCACCCGCACACCCACCCGTAACTGTACCGCACCTCTATTATCGCCCATCTTAGAACTTCCCCGCGCCGCCTCCTACTCCTCCCTCTTTATCCTTCTCCTCCCCTCCTCCTTCTTACACCGACCCGCCGTGCCACACAAAATCATAACGATCTGTGGACCTGCCAACGCGTGTTTTTTTAATGTCTTTGGCGCGCAGCAATGGTGTTGTGCCATTTAATTGTGTAGTATGTGGAGACCTATCATCTGATGGGTCGTGTTTGAAATGTGGTGGTGTGATAGAGAATCCGAATGGGTCGTGTTTGAAATGTGGTGGTGTGATAGAGAATCCGAACTGGTCGTGTTTGAAATGTGGTGGTGTGATAGAGAATCCGAACTGGTCGTGTTTGAAATGTGGTGGAGAATCGGAATGGGTCGTGTTTGAAATGAGGTGGAGAATCCGAATGGGTCACGTTTGAAATATGGTGGAGAATCCGAATGGGTCGTGTTTAAAATGAGGCGGAGAATCCGAACATTTAAAATGTTGTGGATAATTCAATAATGTTAGTTTTGAAATGTGATGCGTAGTGCTTGTGTATTAGTCTATCTGGCTGACGTCAGTGACGTCGGGTATTCGTACGACGCTTGGGTAGCGCCAGCGACAGCACAAGGCGTCAGTTCCCAGGAAATCGCCGCGTAGACAGTTCTCGGCAACCACACCTGCTGGGTCCCTGTGTCGTTCAGCGTGTTAAGTGCTCGTCAACTCAGCTCGAGGAACAAAGCCTGATATCATCTCGTCCACCATGACATGTGCGTGCTATTTTAAATGCTGGCTACGTATTTTTCATTAATTCTTTTGCCAGGAGAGCTGTTAAATCTACGTGTGTAACAACATCTTCGCCGAGACGAACTGGCGTGGGCATTAATTACCTAATATCCATCAAAACCTGGAGAACAATTGACAAGCCATGTGCAGTCGACGACTCAGCAAGAAAACGTAACGGAGCTACGCCAATCAGTCCATCCCATCTCCCTTGTTATTACTGCGATTAATACCACGCTGTTTTTGCTATTTAGACAGTAATACTTTGGTGACAAGATATCTCACAGGAGGTTTTGATATACCGTAGTTGCTCGAGTAAACGCTCCGGGCGGTTATTTTTTTCGAGCATACAATTCCCCGGGCGGTTATTTTTTTCGAGCATACAATTCCCCGGGCGCCTATTCAAACGGGCGCTTATTCGAACTAGGGCGCTTAATAATTCTTTGTGACGATTTTGACAAGAATTTGTTTATGCTTTCATAATTGCTTGAGACGTAACCACAGAGCGCCGGCAATGATCACAACAAATGAAAAAGTGACTCGCCATTGTAGCAAGGAAGCCTCATTGGTAATGGCATGGGTGGCATACAATGGCTGCTTACTGATTACTTGCCTCGGGTTTCTGGCAGACATGATGGTTTCGTCGATCGTGCATTGTCCGTAAATTGACCGGAGATTCGATCAGCGACGGCTATCATGTCGTCTCGCTATCCTCGTCGTCTGGCTATCTCGTCTCGCTATTATGTCGTCTCGCTATCCTCGTCGTCTGGCTATCATCTCGTCGCGCTATCTTGTCGTCTCGCTATCATGTCGTCTCACTATCATGCCGTCTCGATATCATGCCGTCTCGCTATCATATCGTCTCGCTATCATGTCGTCTTGCTATTATCTTGTCTCGCTATCATGTCGTCTCGCTTTTATGTCATCTCGCTATCATGTCGTCTCGCTATCATCTTGTCTCGCTATCATGTCGTCTCGCTTTTATGTCATATCGCTACCATGTCGTCTCGCTATCATGTTGTCTCGCTTATCATGTCGTCTCGCTATCATGTCGATAGTTCGTGATAGGCAGCCAATCCTCTGCCCTTTATGTCGGGTTAAGTCATTTACTTGACGCCTTATTATAGGCTGGTGCTCTGACTCCAGTTCTCTATTGTGTCTACCGAGACTACTTGGCGGGGCAACGGGAACCCGCCATCCTTAACACTGGGGATGGTGGAACCTGTGGATATTTCATCCTTTGCACGACTAGAACATTTCTGCACGAGATTTTGTTCTTATGTGATACAAACTTACCAAGATATTAATGTCGCAAAATAAATAAAATGTATACAACAAAAATATATTAGTCAGCTCCTTATCCACAGACTACATCATCAACGACAAAGTAAGGTGTGTCGTATGCATCCAAACCACTCGGTCTTGGAAAACGCCCACGATCGCCCACTCGAGGGAGTGGTAACTAATGTAACAGAGTAGACAAGCGGTCAATAAAGCACGACTTCTCCGGCTCAGAACAGGGAAATACCACACACAGAAACCATTTTAAAAAGAGGAAAGTGCCATAGTGTGCCAAGTCGATAGCTTACTGTTATCTGTTTTATACATGTGGGTGAGCGATGATAAGGGAAGGAGGCGCTGTACGGTGCCATGTTGGCCCAGAAGTCTATAATTACTGAAACATGGAAAACGGCTGCTCTCGGGTCCATGGACTTTATTCTAATCTCGCTCTTCATGTACTTAGTCTCATTCTGGCCCTCTCCCTCTCCTGTTTCGATTTCGCGCTCTTTCTCTCTCTTTGATTTTCTCGTTGCGTAGCCCATCAGCGCAACAGATACCACAAATTAAAGACCGGAAGATATAGATAGATGCATGTGGTCCCAGCCAATTTTCGCCACCAAGTGTCGCACCCAGGGAGGTACACACGTGACCACCCCGCCCCACCCCCCCACCACATCAGTCTGTTAACATCCGGTTGCGTTTCAGATTACGTGATACTTACGTTGCTCATAATACGTCTTGAGTTCCGAGCAGCACCTCACGCACTCGTGCAGCGTGTTCTTCTCTGCAACAAACGCCAATCCATTATTAGACAATATTTCATTTCATTAATACAAACACGTATACATTATATTTATCATTACGTAGCGTCGGGGGCCAGTTTGGTCCCCAGCGGCCGCCGAACTCACGATCTCCCGATCTCCATCTCCCGATCTCCCGATCTCCCGATCTCCATCTCCCGATCTCCATCTCCCGATCTCCATCTCCCGATCTCCCGATCTCCCGATCTCCATCTCCCGATCTCCATCTCCCGATCTCCATCTCCCGATCTCCATCACCCGATCTCCCGATCTCCATCTCCCGATCTCCCGATCTCCAGTCAGCCACTCTAACCCTGCGGCTAACAGGACGAGCCGAAACTAGTATGAAAGGTTTCACTCACCAGCTCACTGCTACAGTTATAATAATCACGCAAAAATCTTTTGTCGTGTATTATTACTCTGTCTAAACACAGAAATGCAGACAAAAAATGGCAGCTCTGGTTGTGGAATCACGTTAAGGCGTATAACAAGAAAAGTAAATCGCAAAATGTATATTTTTGATGCTAAAACGTGTCGATAAAATGAAACCACGTGTCATATGCCACAAAACATGTGATTATTGGGCGTTGTCATGCCCAACAAACTAATTTCTTCCAGATTTCGTGACATGGCGCAGATTTTCAGCTTAGATTTTTTAACAATATGCTCATGTTGGTTATTAAGGCAAACATGAAAAAAAGCAATTAGACAAGCAACGTTTTAATAGATTTTTTGGCCACTGCATGGCGTACATTTCTAGAAGGCCTAGACGGACGTACAGTATATAAAATTAGAAACAAAAGTGATATTTGTTAGTGTCAAATATTATCCTTTTCTCCCGTTTTAAAAGCCTCCGGCAGCTGAGCTGTTGCGAATGTCATCGACTTATGATTCAGCAGCCAAAAATAAGGCGAGCACTTTTCCTTTGTTTAACAAGGCGGAGGGTCACTCCAACAAACTAACACTAAAGTAATATTGCGTACACTATTTCAAATACATGGTGTACATGGTTTTCCTTTATTGTGACCATTAATAATGATAACGTTTAATTTATCATTTTAATTTATAACCTAATTAAATTATAGATGGTATGATATATCTGCTGAGCAATATCATCATACAATAAAATTCATAAAATAAAGAGTGAGCATTGAATGTTTAAACATGAAATCGACCTTTAATCGACTCCTTTATAATTAATTGAACAAGAATGCGTTGGCCTATGGATAAGTTTATGTCGGGTGCAGAATCATTCGAGTCCCACAGCAATAAAGTCTCAAGGGTGCTAGACCCTGTTAGGCTTGCACTAAAGATCCATTTAATAGTCTGTGAACGTAACAAATAGTCTCTTCTCTTCTGCAGAGTAAATTCGACATCGGCAAGCATGCTTAGTTATGTTATAGGCTCATGTGGCTGCGAGTACGCTCTGTCGCTTAATGCACCCCAAAGTTTGTACCTGTCAGCTGGTAAGACCGCAGTCAGTCTAAGGCTCACACCCGATCTCCCGGAAGAGGGCGTTCCGCTTTAGCTATAGTCCTACGTCAAATTTAGCCACCAGAATTATCCTTCATACACGAAAAGTGAAACTGAATCTAATAAAAGCTATCTTCGCAGTTTGGAATGAAATACATCACTGCTGAGTATTTACTCTCCTACTTGTACCGTACCCGACGATTTTATTCAATTTTGAGTAATTAGAAGCCATGTTACTGTCGAACTATGTTTTCGAGCTCGATCGCGGTCAAAAGCAGGAAGCACCCTTGAAATTTAACCCCGTGTTAGTTTAAAATATTTTCGCTTAACTCTTCTATTGTGATCGTGCGACAACGGAATGTCTATATTTTTTAAATCCTGCATCGAAAATGCAAAATTCAACGTAAACAACCCTCTAAGACCCTCCGTGACCGCAACGCCGTTGAGGTCAACCGTGAAGTTGTCGGTTACGTGTGGCAGAGGTGATGTGAGGAACGAGCTCCCTCTGCTGGCAAATAACAACCGAGGAATATATGGACGTTGGTCGTTGGACTACGAGTCTCCCAGGATATCCTGGCTCTTAGTAAGGCACACAAGTACTGATGAGATGCTGATGTCATTATCTACGTTACCAAGCTACATGAAGCAACTGTGCAACCAAATAATTGGAGGCACGTCGGTGCAACCAAATAAATGGAGGCACGTCGGTGCAACCAAATAAATGAAGAATAATACTATCGAACTATCGTGTCTTTGGTCGAGATACATCATAAAACCATACACGGCGTCATTGCCTATTGTAGAGACACAAACTGAAACCGGATTTGGAGAAAAGAAAGGGGTCGGGAGGGTGGTTATCATGGAGAGAACGCCAGTAGATGGCGCCCGTCTTCTGGCCGTCTTCTAAGTAAGAAAGGCAAACCATGCTTTCATCTGCCATGACCTTATCAACGACTATAATCGGCGCGTTTAATATCTGCCGCCTTGCTTTCGCAAATATTTTTGTCCGTGCACCATTTGCAGCAACGATTTATGTATTTATTTGCTCCATTACACGAGGCGTTGTGATTTTAACTTACTTGAACGTGTATCTTGTTTAATAACGGCACAACACGACAGTCTCTAGCATAAAGTATAGCAGACGAAAGTGTGTTGACAGCCGCCTTTTTATAACGTCCTAAGGTGAAGGTCATATTACTGTGTTTTCATTGGTTAAAAGGAGTAAGCCCACGGAAAAGTCTAATAATAAGGGGAAAGAGCATTATATGCCCATGCAAAGTTTCTATACTAACAGTAATTTTAGCGTCTCAAAGCAAATACAATGCAAACGGAATGTTTGCAGCTTCAATGTTCATATATATGAGAGGACCTATAAACGCATGTAAGCTTAATTCAAGTTACGGCTTGACATTGACACAACCTAACCCCCCTGCCCAAAATACCAGCAATACTATCGCCCACAGACATGACAGATGACAAGCATGTGAATTGGCACCATGTGAATTCTTTTGACAACAGGACTGTGAGTACGCCAAATTCTGTTGGGTCTTTGGTTCAAGTTGACAAATATAAATTGATTTTAGTCTTGTCAATGAAATATTTTATGTCAAATTAGAAAACGAGGCGGCAAATAGTTTCCGTGCCGACTATAGTTATAAATAATAGTGTCAGCTATAAATACATGGCGACGGGCCGGTCCATGTCAGGCAGTGGTCCATGCATGATATTATGATAGCATAGTAGCCTACATGCATGATTGGAGTATAATGTATACGTATATACACATATACACATATGCATACCTGTATATAGAGAGAAAGAGACAGAGAGATGTAATGAGAGCGAGATGCTTCACTCAAGGTCATTTGATCATCAGGTGACCCTGACATGCCGTCACGTGACAAAGCAACCCCTCTGGTGCATTCTCTTGTCCTGTCCCGCGTCAAGTAGATTGTCACGTGGGCGTTGATATTAACTATCACTCTGTCGGTGACGCCGGACAGTGAAGCTAAGCCGGCGACACTGACATGGGACGACGTCAAGTGGGTAGGTCTTGCCTTGAGTGTCACCGACGTCAGTTAATGTCGGACTCTCACACAGACACCCCTCCCTCCTTCCCTCCCTCTCTCCCTCATCCCCAGCTCATCCCTTCCCCTTCCGGTTGTTCGGTCTATAACCCCCCCCCCCCCCTCCTCCCTCCCTCACATCCCGTGTGCCTGGCTGGTAATGGACAGTCCTCCCCGGTGCCTCCTGGTGTTTGATAGAGGGACAGATAGGGCGAGGAAATGGGGGGAAGGGGGGGGGGGGTATGGGGGGGGGGGTAGGCAGCTGACTAAATGGAGAGGCCAGCAAGCCGTCGTCGACCCCTCAGGGCAAGAACGGAAACTGTCCATGCCCACAAACCAGGTTGGTCTAGATATGCCCCCCCCACTCCCCACCCCGCTGATCACCTCTTATCACCCGCCTCCCCCCCCCCCACACACACACACTCAGTGGTATCGCAATTATGTGGCGTTCGAGTCATCATATGTAACTACCTTCCGCACCCCCTCACCAATCCGCCCCCCCCCCACCCCTACTATATACATCCGGGTTTCCTCAGAGGTGCTTGACATCCGGACGCCTCTGGCCAAGCCCTCTTCACCCCCTTTGAATCCATTTCATTAATCCATACCCAACTTCCGGCCTTTGTACCCCCTGCCCCACACCCCGCCCACATCTTCAGCTTTGCGCTACCACATTGGCGCACTACACCTCCTCACTTACCCCCAGTGCTCCGCTCCCCTAAATCCCCCTTCCCCGCACACACCACACACACACTCTCCCAACTTTCGGCGTCGCTCTCAGTCTATCCCTCTCTGTCTGCCGTTCAGCCTCTCTCCGTACCAACTATTTGCATCTCTTTACCCCGCGCCCCGCCCCCCGCCAGCCCAACACCTCCGTCTCTCCCTCTCCTTCGCCTTGCACTTGGACTTGGCTGCCTGACTCCCCCTTTGTCTCAGCAGCCTGTCTGAGAAATTATGGACATCCACAGATTCCTTATATCAGCTCCAGATCTGAAGAGACCGGGGTGAAGAGGCGAGGCGGGTGGGCGGGGAGGGCGGTGGGGGGGGGGGGGGAGGAAGGAACCCACCCTTAATTAGCACACAGGATAAGGGACAGACGGACCAACAGGCGGTGCTTCCACCGGGCCAGACGCTGAGGGCCGACCTCCAACCCCCCCCCCCCACCTTAACCAGCCCCTCTCAGTCACGACTGCTCAGACTCAGAACCATGTACTTCGCTACACCCCACCCCCCCCCCCCACCCCGCCCCCTGCCACACATTCCCCAGGTAGCAACCTACCAATTTATTCCCTCAGAGCCCCTTTGAGCTGCACTCCGTCATGCACGCTCCTTGCCGGTGCGAAGGACGCTATAGCAATCGCTGCATTTTATGCCAGGTTTTGCGGGAAACGCACTTGGTATCAATCCGTTTTTAACTGGATACTTATTTCATCGTGGTCGTGACGTAACGGGTGGTAGACATCAACAGGTTACTTCAATGAGGGCTGGCTGGCACGACATTTGACATGATCTTTGCACGTTTCATTATGTAGGCACCAACAGTTATTTCAAATATTCATGAGCAGAAGTAAGTTTTATAATATCTACTCTGTAGTGAAACTTGGAGTCGGCAAAAGATAGACTTGAACATAAACACCGCCTTCTGGAAAATTTAAATTTTGCGTTTCGGTGGCAAAGAAGACATAAATGCATAATATGGCGAAATGTTTTTTTATATTGCGGAGGAGGGTCAACGGTTTGGTAACTACATGCATATGTTACAATGTCGACCGCTGCAAGTGTCTCAACGCTGTTTTGTTAATGTAAGAATGCCCGGGCGCCTGAGTGCCGTAGAACCGCCAGTGCGTTGTAATGCTAAGCGGTTTGCAGGCCCCGAAAGCCCGGCCGCCTGAGTACCGTAGAACCGCCAGTGCGTTGTAATGCTAAGCGGTTTGCAGGCCCCGAAAGCCCGGCCGCCTGAGTACCGTAGAACCGCCAGTGCGTTGTAGTGCTCAGCGGTTTGCAGGTCCCGAAAGCCCGGGCGCCTGAGTGCCCGAGAGTCGCCGTTGCGTGCTGAAGCGCTTCTATAAATAGCCAAACGCAATATGCGCACCGCATAAACACGCAACGGTGGTTCTACGGTAGTCTAGGCCCGGCGGTTTAAAGGGCGTAAGTTGCAATGATGGCAGAATTCAAAGGTGTGATCCCCCACTGCTCTAAACTGTGTTTGGCTGTAGTTTTACGTAGGACAACGGCATTCATCCATCCATTTATGACATGGCCACAATGAAACCGATCAAGGAAGGTCAAGACAGAAAGGAGGCGAGGGCAGATTGCGCGGGAGGAGGGGGTGGGTGGGGGGGAATCCTCATTTTCAATTGGCAAGACAGGAAGGGCAGTACCCACATATTACCGCAAGTAGACACAGGGTGCATTTCTTTGGAACAGGACCCGACTTTTTGCATTGCTCTTCCGGGCGTGCTGATTGGGCTACGTCGCGTACCAATGGTGGTGACAATGGGAGAACAAAATAGACCATTCCAGGGGAAATTCTGGCAGGCACGTGTTTCGGGTAACACTAGCTCGCTCTGCGCCGCATAACATGCAAAAGGCGCGTACTGTCTTATAGCTGCATAATTTTCAAAATTCAGAAAACCGCCTAAAAACAGCTGCTATAAATGCCAGCCGGCGAATGTAACTACGCTGTCACTACGCTGTGCGCGGCGGGAAAGCGGCCATATTCTCGGTTTGCTGACCCCTGACGTTGAAAACGTTGAAGCGGGGCAACTGAACCAACTCCATAGGCATGCCTGGTAAACGCATGCGAGAATCGGTCTTCTAACCCGAAACACGCAGTGAATATTTTTGACGATAGATGTCGCCTGGGGTATCTGGAACGGTCTGAGGGCAAGCCAAACGGGCACATGGTCACCACCCCCTACCCCGTCCGCCCGTCCCCGCCTTTGCTCCAGCGCACCCCTTTCCTTCAGTAAAGACGCCACCGCCCCCCCCACTACCTCCCACTCCCCCAGAGACACCCCGGCGAAATATGAGATGAAGACACGGATCGATCGCTTTGGTCGTAAAACTATTCCGCCAGCATCGTTTTCAAACCAGATTATTTCCGTCATATCCCGATGACGGTCACACCTTGTTCCCACGGCAAGAACTCGTTCACCCTTGGGGGTGAGGTGGGGGTTAAGTTAAGTCCCCCCACCCCCCTGTCGTGCCACTCTCACCCCCCCCCCCGCCCAACCAGCTCCCATTAATCCCATCCCAACACGTTTGATCCGCTCCCCCCTGTTTTACCACAAGGCTGGGTCTGTCGTGCCGGCACATGACGGGTCAGTCCCGGGTCGTCTCCCCCTCCCCGCCACAACGGGGCGGCGGGCGTGACGCGGACTTAGTACGGCTAATGACAGGGGCCAGTCCCCCCCCCCGCTCTCCCCACCACACCCCACACACCGCGACACATCCTCTGTCATGTACCGTGTGTCTAGTCTCAGCCAGGCACGAAGTCTGAGCCGTGAGCGAGGAAATGGAAGGGAGTGAGACTGGTGGGGAGTGGGACTGGCGGGGAATGGGACTGGTGGGGAGTGGGACTGGTCGGGAGCAGGACTGGTGGGGAGTGGGACTGGTGGCGAGTGTGACTGGTGCGGAGTGGGACTGGTGGGGAGTGGGACTGGTGGGGAGTGGGACCGGCGGGGAATGGGACTGGTGGGGAGTGGGACTGGTGGGGAGTGGGACTGGTGGCGAGTGTGACTGGTGGGGAGTTGGACTGGTGGGAAGTTGGACTGGTGTGGAGTTGGACTGGTGGGGAGTTGGACTGGTGGGGAGTGGGACTGGAGGGGAAGGGGACTGGTGGGGAGTGGGACCGGGGGGGGTATTGGCAATGGTGGGGAGGGGGACAGGTGGGGAGGGGGAATGGTGGGGAGCAGGACTGATGGGGAGTGGGACTGGCGCGGAGTGAGACTGGTGGGGAGTGGGACCGGGGGGAGTGAGACTGGTGGAGAGGGGGACAGGTGTTGAGGGAGATTGGCGTGGAGTGGGACTGGCGGGGAGTGGGGCGGGTAGGGAGTGGGACTGGTGGGGAGTGGGACCGGGGGGAGTGGAACTGGTGGAGAGGGGGACAGGTGGGGAGGGAGACTGGCGTGGAGTGGGACTGGTGGGGACTGGGACCGGCCGGGAGTGGGATTGGTGGGGAGTGGGACTGGCGTGGAGTGGGACTGGTGGGGAGTGGAACTGGTGGAGAGGGAGACTGGAGTGGAGTGGGACTGGTGGGGAGTATGACTGGTGGGGAGTGGGACCGGCCAGGAGTGGGACTGGTGGGGAGTGGGACTGGTGGGGAGTGGGACGGGTGGGGAGTGTGACTGGTGGGGAGTGGGACTGGTGGGGAGTGGAACTGGCGTGGAGTGGGACTAGTGGGGAGTGGGACTGGTGGGGAAAGGGACTGGTGGGGAGTGGGACTGGTGGGGGGGGGCTGGTGGGAGTGGAACTCGCGTGGAGTGGGACTGGTGGAGAGAAGGCCTGGCGTGGAGTGGGATTGGTGGGGAGTGGGACTGGTTGGGAGTGGGACTGGTGGAGAGGACTGGCGTGGAGTGGGACTGGGGGTGGGACTGGTGGGACTGGTGGGAAGGGAGACTGGTGGGAAGTGGGACTGGTGGGGAGTGGGAGTGGTTGGGAGTGGGACTGGTGGGGACGGAAACTGACGGAAAGTGGGACTGGTAGGGAGTGGGACTGGTGGGGAGTGGGACTGGTGGGGAATGGGACTGGTGGGGAATGGGACCGGCGTGGAGTGGGACTGGCGGAGCGTGGGATTGGTGGGGAGTAGTGGTCATTACTGCCATTACTGCAGCCATTGCTGCCTCTTATATGCAATATGGAATATGGAATATGCAAGCAAAACGCTTTTTAACACAGTCACTTTAGCAACAACAAGTTGGGTTTTTCCGGCCACTCAGTTCTCAAATGAATAACAATTTCACTATGCGCATCTGAGTCTACGCGCTTACGACCGTCATGTGGACTGGGGCTAAAGCTAGGAAGATTCTCATCCAAGTAAAGATACATATATACTTTGGGAAGAAAGGCAAGAAGGCGAATACGTCATTGGTAGACAGCAGCCTTGTCCCCTGAGATAGCCTACTCTTTTCTAAGAAATATGACATTTCTTCTTCAATTTGCAAATTTCACATAAGGTTACTTTCTTCTTTCTAAAAATCCTGCTGATGAGAGGTATTTTTCCGTTATTTTTCCGTTATTTGGAACTGGTGGAGAGGGAGACTGGAGTGGAGTGGGACTGGTGGGGAGTATGACTGGTGGGGAGTGGGACCGGCCAGGAGTGGGACTGGTGGGGAGTGGGACTGGTGGGGAGTGGGACGGGTGGGGAGTGTGACTGGTGGGGAGTGGGACTGGTGGGGAGTGGAACTGGCGTGGAGTGGGACTAGTGGGGAGTGGGACTGGTGGGGAAAGGGACTGGTGGGGAGTGGGACTGGTGGGGGGGGGCTGGTGGGAGTGGAACTCGCGTGGAGTGGGACTGGTGGAGAGAAGGCCTGGCGTGGAGTGGGATTGGTGGGGAGTGGGACTGGTTGGGAGTGGGACTGGTGGAGAGGACTGGCGTGGAGTGGGACTGGGGGTGGGACTGGTGGGACTGGTGGGAAGGGAGACTGGTGGGAAGTGGGACTGGTGGGGAGTGGGAGTGGTTGGGAGTGGGACTGGTGGGGACGGAAACTGACGGAAAGTGGGACTGGTAGGGAGTGGGACTGGTGGGGAGTGGGACTGGTGGGGAATGGGACTGGTGGGGAATGGGACCGGCGTGGAGTGGGACTGGCGGAGCGTGGGATTGGTGGGGAGTAGTGGTCATTACTGCCATTACTGCAGCCATTGCTGCCTCTTATATGCAATATGGAATATGGAATATGCAAGCAAAATGCTTTTTAACACAGTCACTTTAGCAACAACAAGTTGGGTTTTTCCGGCCACTCAGTTCTCAAATGAATAACAATTTCACTATGCGCATCTGAGTCTACGCGCTTACGACCGTCATGTGGACTGGGGCTATAGCTAGGAAGATTCTCATCCAAGTAAAGATACATATATACTTTGGGAAGAAAGGCAAGAAGGCGAATACGTCATTGGTAGACAGCAGCCTTGTCCCCTGAGATAGCCTACTCTTTTCTAAGAAATATGACATTTCTTCTTCAATTTGCAAATTTCACATAAGGTTACTTTCTTCTTTCTAAAAATCCTGCTGATGAGAGGTATTTTTCCGTTATTTGTCAGGGAAAAACAATTTCAAAATGTTCTACTTAGCGTTAAGCAGATTTGCGTAGCGTTAAGTATGGTTTTGAATGCCACCCCTGCGCCTTCATTCTTAAGGCAACGTCTGTTACGCACTGAAGAAAACTTCGGATTATAAATATAGGGCTGTACAGTCACTACGGGATTTTATCGAGACCCTACGAGACAGGCATACTTATGCTCTACGTCAATGCGTAGCATCAACGGCCTGTACGTGCTGCCTACCTTCTGGTTGTTCGCATTCACTCGATTCACACACAAGATCGGCTAAAGCTGTCCTTGGATGTACAACTAACAACTGACGTTTTGTGCATATCAGCATTATACCTATGCGAGTAGATTTATGTAATATATGAGCGGTTAGACAGTTGATAAACCAGAATTCGGTTGTTTCATGAGTGACTGTCAGTGTCAGGCGATCTGATGCAAGGGGTTTTCCATGTCGTGTGACGTAATAATCATCATGACTCGCATGTCTGCGCGCGGTATCTATGGTTACGTAACAACGCTCCTTATATGGACTGACCAGGCGAAGACAATGGTGCTCAGTTTGTCGCAGAAATGTAAATCGATGATTTGCCTCAAAATACAACGCTTCCAACAGTCTCATCGAACGAATCACATGCATTAGAGGGAGACACAAGTCTTAGCTTTATTTATATTATGATTTTATAGCTAGCACTGTCGGGACCAAAGCAAACAAAAAATAGTTTCACACCCACTCGATTCTTCACGCACAAACCGCGCAGCCGGCCTCCCAACACTCAAACGTTGACTACAATGAGTGCGCGTCACGCAGCTGCGGCAAGGCACTAGCGTTATGCGCACTCGTTCTACGAGCACATCCCCAAAGGACCTAAACCGGGAATAGAACCCGCGAGAACTGTACAGCCCTATTGCCGCCAGAAGCTCGGGAGGCTCTCATAGACCTTGAGCATGCGTAAGTTGAGGCAAAATTATGAACGCAGCAAACTAGAAAATACGGCCACACCTTCCAACATAAAAACGAAATGCATTTTTAGAATTACGAACGTGCAAGCAAACAAGACGTTGGCATCACCAATTGGGACTCTCACTAGAAACGTCACCAGATTCAGCCAAGTGGCTTAAATGGTCATTGTTTTTTGTGTTTATCGTCAAATAGCTCTGGGTGTTCGTTCGGTCTGTTTTAACCGGCCATGTGTACCCAAAAGTAGCGTAACTACGAGACACCAGGCACGGGTCCCCGTCTGGTACATTTCACGAGCATGACCATGAGTGGATGTCAGCAACGGTCCAGCGTAGCTAAGATCTACTCGTTGGTGGTTATCGTTAAAGGGAAACTGGCGAATGCTAACACACTAGTACGGCTACAATCAGATTCATATAAGGTTGATTGCCGAATGGTTTTGTCGCGGATAATAGTAGACGGAAGTGTTGTACAATTAATTAAACATGAACAATTTGAATATAGCAAGTTTTAATGTGAGAGGCCTGGCAGACAAAAATAAGCGAAGGGATGTATTTAGCTGGTTGAAAGAAAAAAAATATGCCATCTACTGTGTACAAGACATACACTGCAGCACAGAAAATGTGGAAGTCTTTGAAAGAGACTGGGGTTCTACTGCCTACATAAGTGCATATAGGAGTAACGCTAGAGGTACCGCTATATTTTTTAATGATAATTTTGAGTGTAAAGTTGAAAGAGTGCAACTGGACCCGGAAGGTAATTACGTTGCAATTAGCTTGTCTCTAAACGAACGATCGATAACAATTATATCTATTTATGGGCCAAACGTGGATAACCCTGACTTTTTTGAAGGTATTTCAACGATTGTAAGCGAATTTCAGAACACATCCGTTGTAATAGCTGGTGATTGGAATTTAGTACAAGATTTTACTAAGGATACACGTGGCTACATCAGGCAAAATAATTTAAAGGCATCCAAAAGGGTAGCCCAGATGTGTGAAGAGTTAGAAATTGCGGATCCATGGAATACCCTGACACTAAGAGATTTTCATGGAAAAGTTCGAGCAAACCACATAAGTATGCCAGATTAGACATCTTTTTGGTCAGTCAGGATTTACTTGCTGAAATGGATAAAACAGACATTGGGATAAGATATAAATCTGACCACGCCCTAATAACCTTTTCAGTATCGACCTTTGGCGAAGAAAGAGGGAAGGGTTTTTGGAAATTCAATGTATCCCTGCTAAGTGACGATGACTATATTCAGACTACTAAGGGCGTCATACACCAGGTTTTGCAGTCGTACGCCTTACCCGGGGAAAATTTAGAAGACCCCAATGTAAAACTATCAATCAACGACGCAAGTTTTTTAGACATGTTAAAATTAGAAATTAGAGGGAAAAGCTTATCTTATTCTTCCTATAAAAAGAAACTTTTATTCGAGAAAGAAAAGTGTCTGGAAATCGAAATAAAGAAATTAGAAGAGGACGATCTTAGGGATAGGCGAGTCAACGTCGAAATGTTAGAGAACAAGAAGTGTGAACTGTGTGCCCTTAGATATATAAAGGTAAGAGGTGCCGCTATGAGAGCCAAGATAAAGGTGTACGAGGAGGGCGAGAAACCCAGTAAGTTTTTCTGTAACTTAGGGAAGCGTAATTTTGTAAGCAAACTAATAACTAAGTTAAATATAGAGGGCCAATCAGTGACATCAGCGAGAGATATTCTGAAGGAACAACGTCAATTTTACAAAACTCTATATAATGTTAACCCGCTACGTAGTGACGAGGCTACGGCCCGCTTCCTGAGAAATGAGAACATATGTAAAATAAGTGAAGTGGATAGAGATGTATGTGATTCGGAAATTACAATATCAGAAGTTAAAGAAATAGTTTTAAAGCTGCAAAATGGAAAGTCGCCGGGCTCAGACGGATTTCCGTGTGAATTTTATAAATTTTTCTGGAAAGATATAGGCCACTTCCTACATAGAAGCTTACAGCACGGAATCAACGACAAAAGGTTATCGGTTACTCAAAGACAAGGGGTTATAACATGCTTGCCTAAACCCGGAAAGCCTAGAGATCTGTTAAAAAATTGGCGCCCAATTTCCCTGTTAAATTGTGACTATAAGGTATTGTCCGGTATAATGGCAAACAGACTCAAGCAGGTTTTACCGAAAATAATCAGCCCGGACCAAAAAGGATTCCTCAAAGGGCGTTTTATTGGTGAAAATACTCGGCTCGTGTATGACGTAATGGAACATCTTGATCACACCAATAAGGCAGGAGTGTTGCTTATGGTCGACTTCGAAAAAGCTTTTGATACGATAGGTTGGGAGAACATATCCAAAACACTTGAAGTATATAATTTCGGTGAACGATTTATACAATATTTTAAGCTTCTGTACACGGACGCGGAGAGCTGCGTGATTAATAATGGTCATTTTTCTCAATTTTTCAAGTTAGGTAGAGGATGTAGACAAGGAGACCCCTTATCACCGTATATTTTTATTCTTGCAGTTGAACCGCTTGCTGAGGAGTTAAGAAAAAACAAATTCATAGAGGGTATTGAAATAGGTGAAACCACAGTTCTACTCGGGCAATATGCTGACGACACATTTTTATTAATGAAGGATGATGAAAGGTCGCTAACGGAAGCTTTAAAAACGTTTAGACTAATTTACTTGTGTACCGGCTTGCGAATTAACATGGAAAAGACCCAAGCAGTTTGGCTGGGTAGTAAAAAACTTTCACTAGAGCCGATTGGTACAAAATACCCAATTAAATGGGTAACTTCCTTTAGACTATTGGGTATAGAATTTGATGTAAACATGGAGCATATGTTAGAAAAAAACATAGAGGGCAAGCTAGGGGATATGAAAAAAACCTTGCGTCTTTATAAATCAAAAAGTTTATCCTTAATCGGAAAGGCTACGGTCATCAAAACGTTGGTAATTCCTAAAATTATACATATATTTTCCATACTCCCATCGCAAGATGCACTAATTACGCGGATGCAAAGGGAGATAGATAATTTTATGTGGGATGGGAAACGCTCTAAGATATCGAGGATGCAACTTGCACAGAAGTATTCGGATGGGGGTATTCAATTAACATGTCTTGACCTGTTTATCAAAGCACTCCGTTTATCGTGGATAAAGCGACTGGAAACATCGGTCGGAAACTGGCAGAGTGTTGCAAAACATGTTTTAGGTGAAAAGAACAGCATTTTGTTATGGCAGTTAGATCCGAAGTCTTTAATCGCATTGTCTAAAAAAATATCCAGCAGCTTTTGGAAAGAAATCATAAGTGACTGGGGAAAGTATAAACGACAAGACTACTTGCATGGTAACGAAATGAAGTATACCTTTTGGAATTCACAGTATCTTAGACATAGTAATATTATAGCTTTTAAGAATCATCTTGTTGCCAGTAACTGTACTCTAGTAATGGATTTGTTTGGTGATCAGGGGGAACCGCTGACACAAGAGAGTTTCAATATGAGGTATAATATTAATTTAAACTTTTTGGATTATCAGTGCCTCAAGCAACAGGTTATCAGTCATTGGTATAAACGTTCTTGTTACCCAACAGTGCCAACTGATAGAAACTTAGATATATGTGTGGCAGAACTGATGGACTCGCAACGTTGCTGTAATTATGCATATAGGAAGTTAGCAACGAAAGTCGACTTAAATCAAGGGAGAAGAAATAAGTGGGAAGAAACCCTCCACGAGACAATAGATAACTTGTCTTGGAAAAATATCTACCTACTACTTTATATAGTAACTAATGAAACAAGGGCTAGAAGTTTCCAGTATCGATTTTTGCAACGTATTTTACCTACAAATAAGTACCTGAAAATGTGTGGTTTAGCTGAAAGCGACTTGTGTTATTTTTGCAGTTCTCACATAGAAACCATCGAGCATTTGTTCTGGCGCTGTAAGCATGTAAACGAATTTTGGCAAAAGATCATCACAGTCCTGCAGCCTGGGTTCGACTTTGACTTTTTTGAATTTTTAATTACAGAAAAACATGTCTTGCTGGGAGTCACTGAGAAAACAACAGCAGTTATAAACCACGTGATACTGTTAATTAAACAATATATTTACGCCACCAAATGTAAAAACGGAACTCTCAGTGTAGCAGGTGCCTTAAGCAGAATGAAACAAATATACATGATAGAAAATTTGTCAACTTGTGTTCAGAATTCTAGACCGAAATGGAGTAGTTTGATAGGGATTTTCAACCGTGTATGAGTTTTATGTATTGCATTGCCAGTTTTTCCTGAAATGGCTATGTATATGAAAATTGCTCACCCCGTACAATAGGTTGTCACCAGGGTTGAAATGAAATGAACTGGTGTGCCAGGCAGCTTTTGTGGACACACCAAGTTTGCTATGCCGATTGTGTTATCGCACCTCTCTCTCTCCATACCTAAACTTTAGACGATCTTGTTTGCAAATGCAGCCATCAGATGGCGACATTGCATGGGACGCGTATGACCAGATTCTCAGACCGTGATACGTGATAAACACATTTTTTACATTTTCTGTGCCCTCATATAAGGCATATAGCCAGGTTTCATAATCGGCTCTACCTAATATGCGGGAAACGAATTCACAGACAGAGAATTCGCTGAACGAAGTCATGGTAACGGCTTCATGATACCCCTCTCCTCTCTCATAGAGGGGAGGGAATGCCTTTTCCGATCTCCGCGATTGGCATCCAGCAATTCTTGGAGATTCGCGATTAGCTGTTGCCAGTTCAACGCGAAGACACTCTCCCTATTTACCGCAATCCAATACAGCAGTCGGTGAATTTCTCGATATTCACGATATCAATTTTAAGGGTTTTTTTTCGCGCCCAGTCTTGAACAGTCCTCGTCTTCGATAGGCCTATTGCTCTCCATAACTCTTGGGGATTCGCGATTCAAAAAGGGGTCCCCCCCCCCACCCGGGGTCCCCCCCCCACCCGTCATACGTAAAGGATCTCATACAGAGACAGTTACCGCACAACTAAATCGGGCTTGGCGGAATGTATGTGGCAGTATATACACGTAACATATAGACTTGACTACCGAGAAAAAAGTAAAAGCAAAAATGGGCACTCCTGTAATTAATTGGCAGCACAATAATAAATAATGAATTTTTTTGCTTGGGACTGCTAATGTTTTGTAATGATTTCATCGGCTACTTGATACAGGAACATTCATATATGTTTAATCAACATCTGGTAATTACTTCACAATTGGTCTACAATTACAATGATATAATACAATTTATCGCGTGACATTTTTTTTTTCTTTAATTTAACGCCTCGACAGTGGCTAGAGGTTTCTTCACTTATCATTCACATATATATATATATAGTGGTGCATATCTGCGCTGGTACGTTACCTGGACAGTTGTCATAGTCGTATACGCCTTTGAAACACCACGAATTGTCGAACCGATGAAAGCCTGTGGCTACCGAGACACCGAGAAGACACACGATGATGCCAGCCCACTGGCAATGGTGTCGGCCGCCCATCTTTTACAGCAGCGAGAAAAGTTGCTTAGTTTACTAGTTATACTTTCAGGACAACTACAAGACAAACTCGCTGATGAACGTCGCCAATGCGCGGGTGACACGTCGTCGTGGCGGGGGCTTCCGGAGGGCAGGGGTATTCCGCGGCCTATTAGTACTTGGGAGGTGTGCTCACATCTGTTGCCGCTGCAGTCTGTACGCAACCCAGCCGGTGTAACGCGATGGCGTCTACCGTCTACTGTCTCTGCGTCTAGTCGTCTACGGCGGTTGGTCGTCTACGGCTCTCACTACCGTGTCTCCTTGTTTCTGCAGATCTGCGGTTCTCTCCTGTCACGCGGGACGGTTAATATTGACTGCCACGGACGGTGGAGCGGGGCGGTGGGCGCGATGCGTAGGTGTGGGGTGGGGTGTTAGGGGGGGGGGGGGGTGGAGGGGCGGGAGATGGGTGCTGGTGTGATGGTGGTTGCGATCGGGGGGAGGGGGTGGGGATGGGGTGGAAATGGTTTGAGCGGCTGGGAGTGGTGGGGGTTGGAGGAGGTTCGAGAGCAGCAGGAAGAAGAGGAGGAGATGGAAATAGGTTTTGTCAGCCAGAGGGGGAGGAGGAGGAAGAGATGGGCTGGGGATAGGGAGGGGGTTGTTTTGTCAGCCAGAGGGGGAGGAGAAGGAAGAGATGGGGGTGGGGGAGGTAGTTGTTTTTTCAGCCAGAATAGGCTGACGAGAGGTAGGTGTGAAGTGAACTGTGAGCATTGTGGGCTGCTGCTGTGTGGCAGACCATTTATACACCGGTGGGTCGCTAGGGGAAGATATTGCCGGTGGCCCTGCTTCCCCTGCCGGGCCAACAACAGGTGGCACTGTCGATTGCGATGTCGCGTTTGGTGTCGGAAAGTTCTTTTTTTTTCTGCACCATTTGATTGGAGATTGCACGTGGGCGGTGGGGGTGGGTGGACGTGGGCGACGAGGGGGTGGGTGGACGTGCCCGTTGAGGGGCGGGCGTCCACCGGTGGCGGTGTAGGGAAGACCTGTGGGTCTCGCAGGCGGTTACGTACGTGGTAGTGAGTGTACACTCAACCACCACGTGGACGTGGGTACGTGGTGGGTGAGTGTACACTGACCACCACGTGGACGTGGGTACTACACTCAGCCACCACGTAGTACTCGCCTGCGCGACCCATTCGTACGAGGCACCCATCCTAAACAAGGCCACTTTGACCAACAATGCCGCGTCGTTTTTAACAACCCATTGCATTGGTTAGTCACTTCTTTTCCGGATTTTTATTTCTGCATTATTTGTTGCATTATTTGTCGTTTCTTTTCCGGATTTATCTTTCTGTATTATTTACTGCATGACAACACGCACGCATCTACATGTCGTAGACCAAATAAAGAATTGAATTGAATATTGAATTGAAAACGAAAAACGACTCTGGCCAATCTTTATTCGTGTGTGCGGTATGCATCGTGCAGATAATGATGCCACGTCAATTTAGTTGCCTAGTTACAATTATATGAAGATATGATAAGGAATCCGATGAAGAAAAACAATCACAACCATAAAAAGCACGAGAGTTATTTAGTAACTTGCATAATAACGTCAATGTCTCGTTACAGATCGCTCCACAAAAGCATTCGGTCAAAGGGCAATCAACGGTCCAACCAGCGGCATAATCACAATATCTTCATGCCAGGTAAACCTACCTAGCAACGTTTATCTCATTAAATGAATGTATAAGAATGGTTAGCATTAACAGACATTGTATAGTTAGTCAACACTTGTTTCATCTATAATTTTACCGCGTCTTTTATGTATTTATATCAGGCCTACGTCATGCCCAAGGTAAACAATTTCTATCTATGTCATACGACCAATTAGAAGCAGGTTCATTAGTGCAGTTCGGAAAAACTCAACACAGGGATGCCTCGCGTGATTTTCTTGGTATGATGAAATGTTTTTGTTATTACCGGTGATATATCGTATTGGAGAAGCCAATAACATGATTACCTTTTATTATAAATATCATGCATACCATCGTTATCCTTAAGAAAATCACGTGCAGACCTCCAAAGGTATAACTTTGAGATGTAACTAATGATATAAAATGGAGCTTGATAAGATGATGTGAATTTATGTAACATAATTATATCAACCTACACTACATACATTGAGGTTCAACCAGTGAGGTCTACAGTCCATCAGGTCTACATATGTGCATACCACAAACGGTTTTATCTTTTTTTAGTGCTAATTTGGGAAATAAACCATGGTAACGTCACCCTGGTCGTTACAGAGCCAGAAACATTTCAATTATCAGTGTCGCCATATTCTTTACATGTGTTTCAAAGGGAATTTTCATTAATTTTTCATCAAATCTAGGGAAAAAAAACCTGTATCACACATCCTTAAACTTGGTTTCTAAAATTGTCCGTATTATTGTTGTTATTTTATCGCTCAATTTAATATATCTATAAGTTTTAACTATATAAACAACTTGGGCAGCTTACGTTTATCAAACCTACGAACATATATGGCGTGAAACGTAATGCACAATAAATCAACAAGCATTGTGAATGTCAACCATTGCTGCACGTAGATCAACGATATTTACCAACGTGGCGAAAATACTTTGGCGCATCTGAATTATTCATCGGAATATCGTTCCCGGCATTCACTCCTCCATTATCTTTTCAGTCGGGATAGAGAGCGGTGTACGTGCTAGAGCACTTCAGGATGTCACAAAACACATGGCAGTCCACACGCCCGATCCTGCATGGCACGGAAATTACCCCCGTAACATAAGTCGTTGTGAATGCCCTCTATTCCGTGATCCACGTTGATCTATACATGGCAACAAAGATCGCTCTTGTACATGTGGAAGGTAAATACAGTACGCCTATCATAATTAGGGAATTTCCCTATATTATGCACATTCCCTTTACCTGGCTTTGTTGGAGTTAATTAAGCGAACAGATACAAACCGCCTTCACCCCCCTCCCCTCCCCACCCATCCCCATACCCAGCCCTACCCTCACTCCCCATGCATACCCCGAATAATGGGATAACCTCTTGTGGAATCTAGTTTACCGACAACACGTGGGTGTAATGGGGGGAAATCCGGTGACAACTCGATCCCATCCTCGACCCCTCCCCCCTCCCCCCGCTCTTCTCCATTCCCCCGCATCCACCCGTCAGCCTCACCCCACCCCTCCCCCCGCCATCCCCGCCACATCCAACCCCTCACGGAGAAAGGGAGGTGGGAGGTAAACTTGATCACCCTCTTTCGCTGAATGCCCATTTAACAACTAACGCGGGGCACCTTCTCCATCAAGATTACAATGCGGGGAGAACTGGGGGGACAGGTGGAAGGAGCCAGGTGTTGGGGGCAAGCAGGGGGTGGGTGGCCAATATCCGTTTAGGCCACGCTCAGACGGGGGCGTAAAAAAGGGTGGCGAGCAAGTGGCAAAATGCTAGTCCTGTTCGCCAGAAACCCACCTAACCCAGGAGTCATGAGTTTAAACAGTCAACATGCTCTTTAAATAGAAGCAAAGAACGTGTATGGAATAGAAGCGAAAGCCGTATCTATAACCCGGTAACAGGATCGTGGTGGCGCCGCCAAGCGGTGAGGGTTATTACATCGCTCTAGCCAGGTGTGCACGGGCGTGTCCTGCTGCCTGAACGAAGGCCGCTGGCGAACCCTCCGGGGTGCGCACCAAATTTTGTTCTGAGCTGCTTGATTCCACAGGTCTGTACCGTAGTATTACTGCCACCCTGCACTCCCAGGGTGCGCTGGGGTTACGCGTGTGTTGGACGTGGGGGGGGGGGGGGGGTCGTGGGTGGTAGGAGAAACTTATTCTGAACTTATTCTGGTCCGATTTTGTTTAAATATTTTTGTAACGATTTATTTTTGCTTGTGGGTTATTTCAGTCTAAAGGTTCTTTGACCTCACCTACCCCTAAGGGCCATGGGGGGGGGGATAGGGCCGTATGTGAGGGGGGGGGGGTACGGCCGTAGGGAAGGGGGTGTCGGCATTCTGAGGAATTGTTTAAAGCAATTTTGTTTACCGATTTTTTTGGCTTGTGGGTTATTTTAGTCTACAGGTTCGCTTGTTTGACATCACCCACCCCCTAGGGGGCGTGGGAGGAGGGGGGTAGGGGCGTAGGGGAGAGGCGGGGGGTTTAGGATACAGAGGGATTTTTTATTTTATTTTAATAATAATTTTTTTTGACGATTTCTTGTACTTAATATTTTTTTTGAGTGAAAATGTTTGCTTCATTGACACCACCCGACCGCTAAGAGGCGTGGGATGGGGGCGGTTAATAGCGGATGGGGCGTGGGGGGGGGTCGGCATGCTGAGGATTTTTTTCTTCTAATTTTTTAGAGCAATTTTTTTACCGATATTTTTGGCTTGTGGGTTATTTTAGTCTACAGGTTTGCTTGTTTGACATTACCCACCCCCTAGGGGTCGTGGGAGGAGGGGGTAGAGGTGGGGTGGGGGGGGGTAGGGTTGAGGGATTTTTTTTATTTTAATAATACTTTTTTTTACGATTTGTTGTACTTAATATTGGTTTTTGAGTGAAAAGGTTTGCTTCACTGACACCACCCGACCGCTAAGAGGCGTGGGATGGGAGCGGGTAACGGCGGAGGGGTGGGGGGAGTAGGGACGTAGAGGGGAGGGGGTATGGCAGGCTGAGTTTTTTATAAAGCAATTTTGTTAACGATTTCTTTTGCTTGCGGGTTATTTTATTCTAAAGGTTCGCTTCTTTGAAATCGGAAACCCCCTAAGAAGCGTGGGAGGAGGGGGAGGGGGGCGGGGGATAAGAAGCGTAGACACTAAAAATGGATGCATTTTTAGGTTGCATGCCATAGCTTAGGCATAGCCATGGAAAAAGAGTGTTAAAAGTGGGACACAGTTGAACAGTAATTTAACGGAGATACTCTAAGCATTAATGAAAATGTCTTTGGCTACATTCCACATCCAATAGTCTGATCAGACTAACAATCATGCCTAATTTACAGATCTTCACACACGCAGCTGACACTGGTTGAGCTGTCAAACAGTCAGTTGACAATAGGGCTGTACAGTTCTCGGGTTCTATTTCCGGTTTAGGTCTTTTGGGGACCAACAAAAAAAACACGTGCTCTTAGAACGAGTGCGCATCACGCTGGTGCCTTGCTGCAACTGCGTGACTCGCTCATTGTAGTCAACGTTTTAGTGTTGGGAACCGGCCGGCTGCGCGGTTTGTGCGTGAAGAATCGAGTGGGTGTGAAACTATTTTTTGTTTGCGTTGGTCCAGGCATGGCTAACTATAAAATCATTATATAATTAAAGATAAGACATTTATCTCTCCATAATGCATTTGGTCCGTTCGATGAGACTGTTGGAAGCGTTGTATTTTGAGCCAAATCTTCGATGTTTACAGTTCTACGACAAACGAAGCACCATTGTCCGCACCTGCTCAGTCCATATAAGGAGCGTTGTTACGTAACCATAGATACCGCGCGCAGACACGCGCTTCATGATGATTATTACGTCATACGACATGGAAAACCCCGCGCAGCACGTTAGATCGCCTGACACTGACAGTCACTCATGAGACAACCGCATTCTGGTTTAACAACTGCCTAACCGCTCATACTTTACATAAATCTACTCGGATGGTTATAATTCGGATATGCACAGAACTCCAGTGGTTAGTTGTGCTTCCAAGGACAGCTTTAGCCGATCTTGTGTGTGAGGCGAGGGAAGGCAAACAACCGGAAGGTAGGCAACACGTACAGGCCGTTGGTGCTAGGCATTGACGCAGAACATAGGTATCCCCGTCTCGTGGGGTCTCGATAAGATCCCGAAGTGACTGTACAGCCCTATGACAGTTCGCCTGTCAAAACATAAACAAACATGGTCATGGACTAATCCCAATTGTTCGCCGAAACCTCATAGAAAAGACACTTACTTCTCTTGTCCCTGGGCAATTGAAAGAAGGAAATATCTCCTCTTTATAATCTTTATAATTGTGGCAATTCCATGTCGCACAAATTGTGCCACGACCGGACTTCCACCGGCTACAACCTGCGTCCATTTTGCCGTCTGCACCGAGTTGACCGAGCGCTGATTAACCCTCCCCGCTAGGCGGCGCGCGCGCATGTCTTGTTACCGTTTTACGTCGCGCTTTCGCTTCTTGTTCTATACATTCTTTGATAGAAGCGAGGACGTGAGTATTCTTTCTGGAATTAAGCATTAAAAAAGAAAAACGAAAAGAAAATGAAAAACGACCCATGCGTTAGTCATAGAGCCTCGGACGGGATGATAATATTATATGTCAGCAGCTACTTATATACTAATAGTGTCACCTGATCTATGTGTTATGACTCCCACACCGATTGCTTGAAGTTTGTCACCATGGGGCATTTTTAACCGATGTGATCAACAACTCCACCCAACAAGTGTTTGACCTTTGATTGGGAAGTATTGAGCAGGATTGCCATTTGAACAGGATTGTCATTGGTCTAAATAGAAGGCCGAACTGGTGAACGGCGGGCAGTAAGGCCCTGGGGGCCGTGTTCATAATCCCCTCGTAAGTTACGCACGAAAAGTGCATTTTTATCTTAGCCTCATGACACCAGCTCGTTAAAATCCTCTTCAATATAATTTTAGCACTTTCTTAATTCAGAAAATCCAATTCTTGGGTGACTACTTATTTTAGTTCACTGTTAGAATCCGATAATCGCCCTACAAATCTTCTACTTAGCGCTAAGTCTAGTGGCGATTATGAATACAACCCCTGGACATTTCAACTATTATAGACGGGCTTCAGACACTTTTAGCTCTAGACATTTCGGTTTCACACATTTTAGCTCCAGATTTATCGGCTCCATACATTTCAGTTGAGACATGTCGGCTATAGACGTTTCAGTTCTAGACATTAATCGAGAATGGGCTTTTCATGTTACGTGAAATAGGAATGAGGCAAATAATTCTTCGCGAACTGGGAATGGGGTATTATTACGAGTTGGTGGTCATGTTAACTAACGTTAGTACAATAGCATTACATCTGAAGGCCTCTAGAAGGCTGTATTCATGTTTCTTGGTAACGATATATATTGTATAAAAAGGCGACTGGCCAACTATATGTGGAAAGGTTTACGATTTGCGGACAGTCAGTCTCAAAATGCTAGGTCGTTGCATGCGGAAATTAAACCAAAGAAGCAGAGACAAGTCAACGCCCTAAATTTATTTTCAACTCGTAATAATAGTTTTGCATGGCCTTCATTTTCATTATGCGCCCTCGGCCTTGCGGCCTCGGGCCGATAATACAAATTGGCGGGCTGCTACAGCTTGATGTCGGGCCAATAAAATTGCCTAACGCCCGGCAAACTCGCGCTATAGGGCTATACAGTTCTCGCGATCGGGCCGCGAGACTTCAATTTTGGGAACAAACAAACACACGTGCTCCATGTTGAACAATAGGCTAAAAATAGCGTTCTAAATTTAGCCCTGCACCCGGGCTTTCGCGGGTTCTCCAAACTGCGAATGACGTCACAGAGTTTCACGTGCCTCTGCGGTAACAAAAATGGCGAGAGCAAGTGATCGACTTAACCATTCGGCTGTCAAAATGTGCAGCGCATGGAGTAACAACACACGGACGCGTCTTTAAACCACATGGTAAAGGTAAATTAAGACGAGTAGGATGTTTTCGTATCACTTTTGGATCACGAATAGACAAAGTTCTTCATTCTTCGTAAGTTTTCTGTTTGAAGCGTTGCGCCAACGTTGTCACTCGGGGAGAATCCATGTGACGTCATAATGTCTCGTTTTCGTAGGAAATGCAAAAAAAAGTTAGTTTCTCAGCCGTGTTGTCCCGTCGTAACGAATATTAGCCATTGTGGTGACGCAAATGAATGAAAAATATGTCATCTATCCGCTTTGGGCAGTTATATTTCTTAAATAGTCTTAATTATAGCGCTAGGCCTTCCGCAATGGACCCACCCCTCGGCGCCTGGCTCTTGCGCAGGTAGTCTGGTTCCCAGGCTCTTTCTTTGAGAAACATACACGTCACGCCTACGTCACAGATAGTCAGGATACCAGTGTGCGCAGATATTCTAAACTCGTCCTGAACACGTGCTTCGTTTGTTTGTCTCTAAAATGAGTAAACCGGAAGTCTAGGCGAACGAGACTTTATAGCCCTATTGTCATATTAGCCGACTGTCGTGATCAAGGATATTCAGTAATCGTGAACTGGTAATTTTCAAATTAAATAACTGTAAATGGGGAAATCGCTAATTCAGTATCATGTATCCGGGGAGTTCATACCGTTTAATTCATCGTGACCTGGGAATAAAGATGTTTATTCTTCGTGATCTGGGAACACGACCCCCCCTTTCACGGAAGCGGGTTCCTAAACCGACAGCTATTTGTTAACATGATACAGTGGATATGCCATCATTATATAGACATTCGGAGTCAGAGGACTATGCCAAGGGCAGCGTTCATTGTATTAGCATCAAGCGGAGTGGGGTGACGTGTTGACGTGTTTGACGCGTGTATTTACCAATAACATGGGGATCGGTGGGGGGTCACGCGGGGGGGGGGGGGGGGTTCGGGGGGCTGGAGGGGGTGGATGCTGGGGGTTGGGCGGGGGAGAGTACGGAGGTGGGTGGGTGTTATCGGTAAATGCACCTGACACCTTTATGATCACCTCTCACACTCATATGCCATGCTGATGGTATGGACTGTGTATCCTTGAGTATCAAATTGCTTCGGATGCTTCCCCGCGGTGCCGGGAACCGAGAGGTCCATTCCATACCCCGTCCCTCGGCCTACCCCCTTCCCTACCACCCAACGGACGATGACGACACTAGCCCCACCCGGCGGCGACCTTGAGATAGCCTCCGATCACGTGGTGTGACGTGCTATTTACGAACGAATGCGATACCCATGAATATCTTCTCTATGGGAAACCTTTTAAACCAACCTCGATCTTCGTTTTTCTACTACATTACTATGAGTGTTGATATGGGAGATGTATCACTGGTAATGCAAAAACATGATGCAAAGATCGCTTAAATAAACCTTTAAATAGATGACCCGCGTTCAGTTCAAGTTGACGATCAACAACTGAGCTAGACCAGCTGCAACAACTTATCATTGGTGCCCGACACACAATATCAACTACGCATTTAACCTTGTTCAAACCAATATTATGGGTCTGGAAGGGGCGGCCTAGTGTCCAGTGTCGAGTTTTCAAAATTCTCAGTGTCGAATGTCGATTTTTCACGACGTTCCGCGTCGCTTTTTGGCTAAATTCAGTGTCGTTTTTTTTCTTCAAAAATCTGTGTCGATAACGCTTTTTTATATCCTCAGTGTCGGAATCGAATATCGATTTTTCCGATATGTGCGGGTCATGTGTCGCCATTTAGCCCTTCCCGACCCCTAATAATATACCAGAACAACATAATTTCAGTGATTAGTGATTAGATTCGATACAGCGTTTAGCAGAATTCACAAAGTTTGCATCTCATGCATGCCTGAACATATATCCAAATTTTAATAATATTAATAATATTCACGTTATCGATATATCGACTTCACTTTATATCTTTGATAATCTTGTATATTTAAATGATGGTAAGGTATTTCAAGTCTAGTGAAGGACATTCATTTGTGCATCAAATATAACACAAACACACACATATGAAAAGCCAATCAAGCACTCAGGAATGCGGGTCTTTGGTTACATCGTTATAACGCCACATATATATTTGACAATGAAACACCACAACCGAAAAGAAGAATATAACCAAACCCCTGTCCGATGCAAAGTGAGATCATTGTTTTAGGCCCATGACATAATAAAAGTAGAGAAGCGTCACGTTGGTCGATGTAGAAGTTTCATATCCGGCGCATGTTGCAATGTAAGCCACTTTCCCCCTTAACAACACTATCACAGAATGCAAACGGTTTGCAATCCTCAGTATCTGTCACGTTTTCCAGGACGATGGACAACGAGAAATGTCACGACATGATTTTGACTCATTCATAGCCATCGCGGCTATAAAGGTAAAAGTAATCCCCGTTCAGTTATCACAGGCACATGATACGAGCACATGTCATCAGTAATTTCGACTGACGAGACCCCCAACGAGAGCTGGGCACGAGAACGAGTCGTTCGTCTGGATAACGGTGGACAGGACAATTTCACATCGTGTCACGAGTGGAATGTCGCATGGGAGTTCTGTAATAATTGTAGATGGCCTTCGGTGAGGTACGACGCGATATTTATTGAATGAAGCACAGTGCTTCTTATATGGACAGTGGCTCAATTGCTGTGAAAGGCTTACTCGGTTCTTTACTCGCGCCATGTTAAAGGGGGAGGGGGGGGGGTGGCCCATGTAAATCGCGAATCCCTAAGAATTAGGGAGAGCAATATCGAATCTGCAAGATAAGGACTGCTCAAGACCAGGCGCGAAAAAAAAAACCTTAAATGTGACATCGCGAATATCGAAGAATTAACAGACTGCTATAACGGATCGCGGTAAATAGGGAAAGGGTCTTCGCTAAATTAGGAATTGCACGGATAACGACCCCCCAAAATTTAATTTTAAAGGGATGGGGGACACCCCCCTCTGAATCGCGAATCACAAAGAATTAGGGAGAGCAATATCGAATCTAGTAGATGAGGACTGTTCAAGACCGGGCCCGAAGAAACACACCTTAAAAGTGACAGCGAATATCGAGGTTTACCAGACTGCTATAACGGATCGCGTTAATTAAATCCGGAATTGTACGGATAACGATCCCCAAAAATTGCCAACAGCTACTCGCGAATCTCCAAGAATTCCTGGATGCCAATCGCGGGGATCGAAATCCGTATTACCGCCCCTCTTAAAGCCGCTCATACAGCAAAACACTTGCTCTAGCTTCCGCTTAACTAAACAGACACATTCTATCTTTTCCCCCATGCCCTTTTTCGTTCTTTAAATAAATTGCCCACGTCATGTGTCAAAGGCGTGACTGTGCGAAATTTCCGGAAAGAGGGGACGCAATTTCTGACCAGATTCATAATTGACGAGGCTGGGCGGTCGTGGAATGGCGTGTATATAAAGGCAGTTTTTGCTACTATTTTATGTTGGGTTGTCCTACGTCCCCCTGGAGCGGTTCGTGCAATATCATATGTACTCCTTACAATGCTGATTCTGGTCAAATAATCAATCTCCTGCGTTTGGCACATTCCTTCGCTTCCGGTACCAATCCATTGTAAAGTACAGTGTTTTGCTCTCTACCTCATATCTATAAAATCCTGTTTAATCCGTCTCAATTAAACCTCTTCTCCCACCCACCATTCCAATCTTCTCTCTCCTAACTGTTAACCTTGACGATTACTCAGGGCTGCAATAAATTTCTCATCGATTGTAATCGTTGAATGCCATGTTTGCTCTCTTCAACTTAATGTCACATGGGCCATCTTTTAAACTACCGCAACTAACAACTATATTGGAGGGCTTGTCATCTGATGTCAGAATAAGACTATGCATGGCCTATATGTTCTCTGTGATGTATTCACGTTACTCTGGAAAATCAACACTCGCCAATAAAGTTCTTGACATTTTCACACAAATACTAGTTTGTTATTATGTTCCCTCGAAAGAGCTGCAGCACCAAGATCACTTCATGATAATTATGATTAATCATAATTTACTTTATGGCTTCGCGGAGAATTATTGGAGTACTACATTATGGGACTACGCGTTGGTATCACACCTACCCGATGGCGACAAGAACTGATGGACTCGTCCAAGAGGAACCTCTCCTGACAACGCGGATTGTTTACTAATTGGCATCAACCGTGAGACGATGTAGCGGCAGCTTACACAAGGGTTCACTTGATTCTCAATCACCAACGAAATAAACAACCTCCTCCACGCCGCCTCCGCTTTGCTTCGACGCGAGTCAAAAGGGTTTGAGCATAATTTCACAAAACGTCTCCTGAAAAAGGTCATTAGGTTTAAGCACTAATAACACTTAATGCATACTTCTGTTGTTTCCTCGGAGTCGTATTTTACCGGTAAGGACTTGCGGACCATTAGCAGGAGGTCATTATTTTCTCGAAGCGGGTCATTATTGTCCCAGAGCGGGTTATTATAGTTCCGTCACTCTAATGACCCACCAAGGAAATGATAATTCCCCGATGTTTACGTGTCTCATGTTTAGTACCAGCTTTCTCTCCATACACCAACATTATTGCAAAATGTTACAACGTGCAATACACAAATTTTCCATGGACAATTATGAAGACACTTATTATGAAAAATACTTCTTAACAGCATACAGCCCTACACAACATATTTGGCCTGCTATGAAACTTACTAAAAAAACGATTTGACCTTCACACTTTTGATGTGACCCAGTTGTAGACTGATAATTCAGCCAAAGTTTACCGGACCGGTTCTCACAGCGACACTCATTAACAACACTCGCCGCTCACATCCCTACCTCTCACCATTACCCCAATATCACTGCGCATCAGGTAGATCTATTCCGACAACCGGAAGTGGGCTAGTTCCAGCAAACTGGGCGACACCAGACTGACCGGAAACACTTCTCCTGCCCCCTAACTTCCGACGGGAAACTACGGCTAGTTGGCATTCACGCGAGGTTGTCGGAATGAACTGGACAGCCGGGTGGGCGTTTATTTACTGCCAAGCAGCTGGTTTTGAGGAGAGTTAAGGCCATTTCGGATCGGATATTACACGTCGAATGCTATGGTTTTTAAGCATCCACGTGCCTTTTTATAATTTGGAGGGTCCTAACTTTGAAAATAGAGACTGACCGTGATTGTTAATTATTGACATTAACATTAACAACCACTGCATAGCGAGGTCACCACTGGTCGTATGGGGGTCGCTGACATAGCGAGGTCACCACTGGTCGTATGGGGGTCGCTGACATAGGGAGGTCACCACTGGTCTTCATACTGATGGCTCACATAGGGAGTCACCACTGGCCTTATGGTGGTGGCTGACATAGGGAGGTCACCACTGGTCTTATGGTCGTGGCTGACATAGGGAGGTCACCACTGGTCTTCATACTGATGGCTGACATAGGAAGTCACCACTGGTCTTATGGTGATGGCTGACAAAGGGAGGTCACCACTGGTCTCATGGTGATGGCTGACATAGGGAGGTCACCACTGGTCTTATGGTCGTGGCTGACATAGGGAGGTCACCACTGGTCCTATGGTGGTGGCTGACATAAGGAGGTCACCACTGGTCTTATGGTCGTGACTGACATAGGGAGGTCACCACTGGTCTTATGGTGGTGGCTGACATAGGGAGGTCACCACTGGTCTTATGGTGGTGGCTGACATAGGGAGGTCACCACTGGTCTTATGGTGATGGCTGACATAGGGAGGTCACCACTGGTCTCATGGTGATGGCTGACATAGGGAGGTCACCACTGGTCTTATGGTGGTGGCTGACATAGGGAGGTCACCACTGGTCTCATTGTGTGGCTGACATAGGGAGGTCACCTGTTGTCTTATGGTGATGGCTGACATAGGGAGGTCACCACTGGTCTTCATAGTGATGGCTGACATAGGGAGGTCACCACTGGTCTTATGGTGGTGGCTGACATAGGGAGGTCACCACTGGTCTCATTGTGTGACTGACATAGGAAGGTCACCTGTTGTCTTATGGTGATGGCTGACATAGGGAGGTCACCACTGGTCTTCATAGTGATGGCTGACATAGGGAGGTCACCACTGGTCCTATGGTGATGGCTGACATAGGGAGGTCACCACTGGTCCTATGGTGGTAGCTGACATAGGGAGGTCACCACTGGTCTTATGGTCGTGGCTGACATAGGGAGGTCACCACTGGTCTTATGGTGGTGGCTGACATAAGGAGGTCACCACTGGTCTTATGGTCGTGACTGACATAGGAAGGTCACCTGTTGTCTTATGGTGATGGCTGACATAGGGAGGTCACCACTGGTCTTATGGTGGTGGCTGACATAGGGAGGTCACCACTGGTCTTATGGTGGTGGCTGACATAGGGAGGTCACCACTGGTCTTATGGTGATGGCTGACATAGGGAGGTCACCACTGGTCTCATGGTGATGGCTGACATAGGGAGGTCACCACTGGTCTTATGGTGGTGGCTGACATAGGGAGGTCACCACTGGTCTCATTGTGTGGCTGACATAGGGAGGTCACCTGTTGTCTTATGGTGATGGCTGACATAGGGAGGTCACCACTGGTCTTCATAGTGATGGCTGACATAGGGAGGTCACCACTGGTCTTATGGTGGTGGCTGACATAGGGAGGTCACCACTGGTCTCATTGTGTGACTGACATAGGAAGGTCACCTGTTGTCTTATGGTGATGGCTGACATAGGGAGGTCACCACTGGTCTTCATAGTGATGGCTGACATAGGGAGGTCACCACTGGTCCTATGGTAATAGCTGACATAGGGAGGTCACCACAGGTCTTATGGTGATGGCTGACATAGGGAGGTCACCACTGGTCTTATGGTGGTGGCTGACATAGGGAGGTCACCACTGGTCTTCATACTGATGGCTGATATAGGGAGGTCACCACTGGTCTTAAGGTGAGGGCTGACATAGGGAGGTCACCACTGGTGTTCATACTAATGGCTGACATATGGACGTCACCACTGGTCTTCATACTAATGGCTGACATAGGGACTGGTCTTCATACTAATGGCGGACATAGGGAAGGCACCACTGGTCTTCATATTGATGGCTGATATAGGGAGGTCACTACTGGTCTTAAGGTGGTGGCTGACATTGGGAGGTCACCATTAGTCTTCATACTAATGGCTGACATAGGGAGGTCACCACTGGTCTTATGGTGGTGGCTGACATAGGGAGGTCACCACTGGTCTTATGGTGGTGGCTGACATAGGGAGGTCACCACTGGTCTTATGGTGATGGCTGACATAGGGAGGTCACCACTGGTCTCATGGTGATGGCTGACATAGGGAGGTCACCACTGGTCTTATGGTGGTGGCTGACATAGGGAGGTCACCACTGGTCTTATGGTGGTGGCTGACATAGGGAGGTCACCACTGGTCTCATGGTGATGGCTGACATAAGGAGGTCACCACTGGTCTTATGGTGGTGGCTGACATAGAGAGGTCACCACTGGTCTCATGGTGATGGCTGACATAGGGAGGTCACCACTGGTCTTATGGTGGTGGCTGACATAGGGAGGTCACCACTGGTCTTCATACTGATGGCTGATATAGGGAGGTCACCACTGGTCTTAAGGTGAGGGCTGACATAGGGAGGTCACCACTGGTGTTCATACTAATGGCTGACATATGGACGTCACCACTGGTCTTCATACTAATGGCTGACATAGGGACTGGTCTTCATACTAATGGCGGACATAGGGAAGGCACCACTGGTCTTCATACTGATGGCTGATATAGTGAGGTCACTACTGGTCTTAAGGTGGTGGCTGACATTGGGAGGTCACCACTAGTCTTCATACTAATGGCTGACATAGGGAGGTCACCACTGGTCTTAAGGTGGTGGCTGACATAGGGAAGGCCCCACTGGTCTTATGGTGGTGGCTGACATAGGGACGTCACCACTGGTGTTCATACTAATGGCTGACATATAGGGAAGTCACCACTGGTCTTCATACTAATGGCTGACATAGGGAAGGCCCCACTGGTCTTCATACTGATGGCTGACATAGGGAGGTCACTACTGGTCTTAAGGTGGTGGCTGACATAGGGAAGGCCCCACTGGTCTTATGGTGGTGGCTGACATTGGGACGTCACCACTGGTGTTCATACTAATGGCTGACATATAGGGAGGTCACCACTGGTCTTCATACTAATGGCTGACACAGGGAAGGCCCCACTGGTCTTCATACTGATGGCTGACATAGGGAGGTCACTACTGGTCTTAAGGTGGTGGCTGACATAGGGAGGTCACCGCTGGTCTTCATACTAATGGATGATGTAGGGAGGTCACCACTGGTCTTCATACTAATGGCTGACATAGGGAGGCCACCACTGGTCTTAATACTGATGGCTGACATAGGGAGGGCACCATTGGTCTTCATACTGATGGCTGACATAGGGGGGTCACCACTGGTCTCATGGTGGTGGCTGACATAGGGAGGTCGCCACTGGTCTCATGGTGGTGGCTGACATAGGGAGGTCACCACTGGTGTTATGGTGATGGCTGACATAGGAAGGTCACCACTGGTCTCATGGTGACGGCTGACATAGGGAGGTCACCACTGGTCTCATGGTGGTGGCAGCGAGGTCACCACTGGTCTCATGGTGGTGGCTGACATGGGGAGGCCACCACTGGTGTTATGGTGATGGCTGACATAGGGAGGTCACCACTGGTCTCATGGTGGTGGCTGACATAGAGAGGTCACCACTGGTGTTATGGTGATGGCTGACATAGGAAGGTCACCACTGGTCTTCATACTAATGGCTGACATAGGGAGGTCACTACTGGTCTCATGGTGGTGGCTGACATAGTGATTTCGCCACTGGTGTTGTGGTGATGGCTGACATAGGGAGGTCACCACTGGTCTTCACACTAATGACTGACATAGGGAGGTCACTACTGGTCTCATGGTGGTGGCTGACATAGCGAGGTCACCACTGGTTTCATGGTGGTGGCTGACATAGGGAGGTCGCCACTGGTCCTATGGTGGTGGCTGACATAGGGAGGTCACCACTGATCTTATGGTGGTGGCTGACATAGGGAGGTCACCACTGGTCTTATGGTGGTGGCTGACATGGGGAGGTCACCACTGGTCCTATGGTGGTTGCTGACATTGGGAAGTCACCACTGTTCTTATGGTGGTGGCTGACATAGGGAGGTCACCACTGGTCTTCATAGTGATGGCTGACATAGGGAGGTCACCACTGGTCCTATGGTGATGGCTGACATAGGGAGGTCACCACAGGTCTTATGGTGATGGCTGACATAGGGAGGTCACCACTGGTCATATGGTGATGGCTGACATAGGGAGGTCACCACTGGTCTTATGGTGATGGCTGACATAGGGAGGTCACCACTGGTCTTATGGTGATGGCTGACATAAGGAGGTCACCACTGGTCTTCATACTGATGGCTGACATAGGGGGGTCACCACTGGTCTTATGGTGATGGCTGACAAAGGGAGGTCACCACTGGTCTCATTGTGTGGCTGACATAGGGGGTCACCACTGGTCTTATGGTGGTGGCTGACATAGGGATGTCACCACTGGTGTTATGGTGATGGCTGACATAGAGAGGTCACCACTGGTCTTATGGTGGTGGCTGACATAGGGAGGTCACCACTGGTCTCATTGTGTGGCTGACATATGGAGGTTACCACTGGTCTTATGGTGGTGGCTGACATAGGGAGGTCACCACTGGTCCTATGGTGGTAGCTGACATAGGGACGTCACCACTGGTGTTCATACTAATGGCTGACATATAGGGAAGTCACCACTGGTCTTCATACTAATGGCTGACATAGGGAGGTCACCACTGGTCTCATGGTGGTGGCTGACATAGGGAGGTCACCACTGGTCTTCATACTAATGGCTGACATAGGGAGGTCACCACTGGTCTCATGGTGGTGGCTGACATAGAGAGGTCACCACTGGTGTTATGGTGACGGCTGACATAGGGAGGTCACCACTGGTCTCATGGTGGTGGCTGACATAGAGAGGTCACCACTGGTGTTATGGTGATGGCTGACATAGGGAGGTCACCACTGGTCTTCATACTAATGGCTGACATAGGGAGGTCACTACTGGTCTCATGGTGGTGGCTGACATAGTGATTTCACCACTGGTGTTGTGGTGATGGCTGACATAGGGAGGTCACCACTGGTCTTCACACTAATGACTGACATAGGGAGGTCACTACTGGTCTCATGGTGGTGGCTGACATAGCGAGGTCACCACTGGTTTCATGGTGGTGGCTGACATAGGGAGGTCGCCACTGGTCCTATGGTGGTGGCTGACATAGGGAGGTCGCCACTGGTCTCATGGTGGTGGCTGACATAGGGAGGTCACCACTGGTGTTATGGTGATGGCTGACATAGGAAGGTCACCACTGGTCTCATGGTGACGGCTGACATAGGGAGGTCACCACTGGTCTCATGGTGGTGGCAGCGAGGTCACCACTGGTCTCATGGTGGTGGCTGACATGGGGAGGCCACCACTGGTGTTATGGTGATGGCTGACATAGGGAGGTCACCACTGGTCTCATGGTGGTGGCTGACATAGAGAGGTCACCACTGGTGTTATGGTGATGGCTGACATAGGGAGGTCACCACTGGTCTTCATACTAATGGCTGACATAGGGAGGTCACCACTGGTCTCATGGTGGTGGCTAACATAGAGAGGTCACCACTGGTGTTATGGTGATGGCTGACATAGGGAGGTCACCACTGGTCTCATGGTGGTGGCTGACATAGAGAGGTCACCACTGGTGTTATGGTGATGGCTGACATAGGGAGGTCACCACTGGTCTTCATACTAATGGCTGACATAGGGAGGTCACTACTGGTCTCATGGTGGTGGCTGACATAGTGATTTCACCACTGGTGTTGTGGTGATGGCTGACATAGGGAGGTCACCACTGGTCTTCACACTAATGACTGACATAGGGAGGTCACTACTGGTCTCATGGTGGTGGCTGACATAGCGAGGTCACCACTGGTTTCATGGTGGTGGCTGACATAGGGAGGTCGCCACTGGTCCTATGGTGGTGGCTGACATAGGGAGGTCACCACTGATCTTATGGTGGTGGCTGACATAGGGAGGTCACCACTGGTCTTATGGTGGTGGCTGACATGGGGAGGTCACCACTGGTCCTATGGTGGTTGCTGACATTGGGAGGTCACCACTGTTCTTATGGTGGTGGCTGACATAGGGAGGTCACCACTGGTCTTCATAGTGATGGCTGACATAGGGAGGTCACCACTGGTCCTATGGTGATGGCTGACATAGGGAGGTCACCACAGGTCTTATGGTGATGGCTGACATAGGGAGGTCACTACTGGTCCTATGGTGATGGCTGACATAGGGAGGTCACCACTGGTCTTATGGTGATGGCTGACATAGGGAGGTCACCACTGGTCTTATGGTGATGGCTGACATAGGGAGGTCACCACTGGTCTTCATACTGATGGCTGACATAGGGGGGTCACCACTGGTCTTATGGTGATGGCTGACAAAGGGAGGTCACCACTGGTCTCATTGTGTGGCTGACATAGGGGGTCACCACTGGTCTTATGGTGGTGGCTGACATAGGGATGTCACCACTGGTGTTATGGTGATGGCTGACATAGGGAGGTCACCACTGGTCTTATGGTGGTGGCTGACATAGGGAGGTCACCACTGGTCTCATTGTGTGGCTGACATATGGAGGTTACCACTGGTCTGCTGGTGATGGCTGACATAGGGAGGTCACCACTGGTCTTATGGTGTTGGCTGACATAGGGAGGTCACCACTGGTCTTATTGTGGTGACTGACATAGAGAGGTCACCAATGGTGTGCTGGTGGTGGCTGACATAGGGAGGTCACCACTGGTCTGCTTGTGATGGCTGACATAGGGAGGTCACCACTGGTCTCATGGTGATGGCTGACATAGGGAGGTCACCACTGGTCTGCTTGTGATGGCTGACATAGGGAGGTCACCACTGGTGTGCTGGTGATGGCTGACATAGGGAGGTCACCACTGGTGTGCTGGCTCTGGCTCACACAAAGCGCAGAATTTATCAACAAGGAGAGCTCTATACCCTATAACCAACTCTGGCGCACACAAAGCGCAGAATTTATCAACAAGGAGAGCTCTATACCCTATAACCAACCCACGTTGTGGGTAGTGCACCAGCAATCACTGAAGGGCTCCGTCTTTTAGTTTTAGATTATATTGGAGCCCCACATTTTGTCAATGCAAGTAATTACGCTGCATGATAATATAAATATAGAATGATTCATATCGCCTCCCTAGTGCCCCCCCCCAACCCACACATCCACACGCTCACACCCACTCACACACAACCTATCCATTCCCACACACGCAGCCACCCCCTTCCGCCACCACCGCCCCGCACCATCCTCCAATCCAACGATCCCCTGAAGCTCATATTTTACTCTAAGTAACTAAGCTACAGACACCGGTCAATCAGACAAAGACCGGATATCGGTTACGCCTGGCCCCAGGGAAGGTAGGAAGCCAGCTTACGTGATATAGACCTAGTGACTAGCGGGATGAAGGGGGGGGGCGGGGCCTGCGAGCGGGTGGGGTGGGGTGGTGAGCGGGGGGGGGGGGCACAGGTTTTCTTGCTACCAGGGAGCGTCTTTCATTGTCCTAAGCGTCCACATGGAGTCTTTCTGCGGCTCTCGTCGCTTGCTTATCGGTGAGAGACAGTCTGCGAGAGCCGTACGGGGCCCGTCGCCTCTGATCGCCTTAACTGCTGGCTGGCGGAGAGACGAAGGGACAAGGCGTCTTAATGTGCTGAAGGCCATCAGGCCACGAGGTAAACTTTGATTAGAGGTCCGGGCAGGGTGCCTGGGTACATTGTTTACACGGTCTGGGTGAGAGTGAGGAGAGAGAGGGGTGGCGCGGGGGCGGGGGTGGGGTGGGGGGGGGCTGATGGGTGTCTGCGGCATTAGCGGGGTACGTGACGTCCTTGGGCTTGGCTCCGGGGTTATGACCCGGAGTTACGGCCAGGGGAAATGACCCGGGGATTACAGATTACAAAGCGTGTGGTCCCGGGTTACAGATAAGGGGTGTGGGCCTGGTTTACGACCAGGTCTGGCATGGTCTGGAGTAATATATGGCTAGGGGATAGGATATGGTTGCGTCATACCCCAATGATGACCCTGATGTATGGCCGAGGGGTATGGTATAATCCCTGAGGGGTAACACTCGGGAGTTCTTTTCATGCTATGGTGTAATCTCCCGTTTTACGTCAGGCCAACAGGTACTCTGGGTAAGTAGTACGTTATAATAATTGGCTTGGCCAGGAAGCGTCGCGAACTGGGTTTGAGCATGAAGGCCCTTCTATTGACAGATCCATGATGTCAATCATTCATCGACGTCACTGAAAAAGCTCTTCCACATGCGTTATGTCCGACAAATAAGTCCGACAAACAAAGCAGCATGTCACTCTCCAGTCAATTTCAGAGACGGGTACTTTTTTACTTGTACCCACCATCAACTATGATTGCATATTGCGTTCTCACGTTTAGCGAATAAGGACTCAAGCTTGGGCGGGATTCGGTGTTGGAGTATGGATCCGTCTTTTTCACCGTTCCACGATCAGGACAAAGGCTTCGCGAACCGGGCTTGAGAATGAAGGCCCTTCCATTGGAAGGCGCCGCGCACTTCAGCACGCCAGCCCTGTCACTAACGGGCCATTGCGAAAATAGATACCTCAGTCCGTACCTCTATTTAAGGGACAGAATGTGGGTACGGGAATTGTTGTCTGCTGGCAAACACAACCTGGGAGGCACGGTAAAGCGGCACGTCACCCATTAGTCAGGGAACACGTTAGTCGCTCTGTAAACATGGTGTCTACAGGTGTTGCGGCACGTACCTCAGTGACGGTCGGCCAAACCATCAAAACCGTCGTCACGACAACTACGCTTTATGGCAATAATCATGGTGACGATGTCATCATAGCCATCGTCATCGCAACCATCGTCATCGCAACCATCGTTATTGCAACCATCGTCATCACAACCATCGTCATCGCAACCATCGTCATCGCAACCATCGTCATCACAACCATCATCAACCATTGTCATCACAACCATCGTCATCGCAACCATCGTCATCGCAACCATCGTCATCACAACCATCATCAACCATCGTCATCACAACCATCGTCATCGCAACCATCGTCATCGCAACCATCGTCATCACAACCATCATCAACCATTGTCATCACAACCATCGTCATCACGTCAACGTCGTCATGACAACCATACTTATTTATATCTGACGATGATAAAGATAAAACGTTTGCAACTCAAGAAAAATTATGGATTAATGACAATACTGGTCATACATTTTAACTGATCTCGACAATACTATATTTTCTTCTCCTGGGCATTTACGCCATAGATTTGCATTCAATTAAATGTAATAATGAGTGAAATACAGAGAAAAATAGACCCCGACCATCGTTATGCAACAACACCACTTCCTTTACTATATTATCAACACTGCTGTAATTAAACAATATCAACAATGTCTTCGCCAGTTTCTTAGATAGGGGTCTGGAAGGGATAAATGGCGACACGCCACTGGGCATTGGACCCCCCCCCCCTTCACCCCCTTCCCATCCAGCCCCCTTTAGATATTGGGGAACCCTCTTAGCGAGTTCCGCGTATATTTTTACCTCCAATCGAGATCGAGGCCACAGACGAGAAAAGGAAGACACCACGCTCGCCCGCCCGATCACTGTCCGACGTCTCCTCTCCCTCCCTCCCTCCCTTCCTCCTCCCTCTCTATCCCACGCCCCGTCCCATCCACTCCACTGAGCTACCCCACTCCTCATTTCCTTCCTTGGCCCGTCAAGTCACACACACACACACGCCCTAGCGGTAAGGCGAGCAAGTCACCAGAAACTCTCCTCGACACGGACCAATTAGAGAGAATAGCGACCGAGCGCTCTGGTTGCGGGCCGCTCAAGGTGGGTGGAGACCCCTGCGGAACGGGTTTAGTCCTGTGCATCCGCCTTCAGTTGTGACGTCAGATGTTAGCACTTAGACGTGGGAAGTGGTAGTGGCAGGAGTGGGTGGGGCTGGATGGTGGGGATAGGGCGCAGTGTACGACTAATACAGACTAATACTATATACAGAAAAACACACCTTTCTGAAAATAAAAGTTTGATATTTCTGAGAAAAAAAGTCAAACAATCGCCTGACTGTCTCATTAAATGGAATCTTCATATTACAGTTTATCTGGAAAAGTCCGTTGTTTTTCTCTCCGCTCTGGCATACTAATGCAGATTGATATATTTATAACTTGCGTCAACCGAAAGTGACACAAGGGCGGCTTCCAACGAAATCTTTCGCCGTTCCTCGCCATGATCATGTTTCAGCGTAATGACAAACGACGCTAAGATACAAATTGGTTAAAGGGAACCGCCAGCATGGCCTCTAACGCTGCTTTACCGATTCATATAATACCCAATGGTCTATCCTCCAAATTACAGAATTGTTCGTCCTATCTATAGCTCACAATAAAATTTAGAAGTGACCGCCGGGCACGATTTCGCCGCCTAACCAGGCGTCAGCCCTCTTTGGAGGTGTGTCCGCGATTGACCAATCAGGAGGCGATACTCTAATTTATTCAAACCGGAAATTGCGCCTATTGTGTGAGCAAAACAAGAGTGCGTGATCATCGCTAATCTAAAGAGCTGCGATTCTAACTCCAATTATGGCATAGTTGCGGAGTCAATCGTCGCAAGACGTATATAAATTTTGTTTGGACGGTACTTTTCTATGAAACACTAAGATCTTGCGCTACCGCGCGGCTTGGAACCGCCGCTGTTCATCTGTAAATCGCGGCCCTGATATCTCTCTCTGCGAGTGATAACGTAAAGCGGTGCCACATGATAAGTCACTATACGCGTCACTGCTCCCGGCAAAATGGCGCTCTGCTTGACATTGCTGGGGGCGGGTTGCCTTAATTTTTTTCTCCCTACCAGTCGGCCGAACGAAGTGTTAACACTCTCCAATTGAATTTAAAGATGCAAACTTTCGGTGCAGATCGCCATTAAATTAGGTTGGACACGTGCTTTAAGCATCTATCCACTTTTAGATATCATAAACATTTCGTCAATTCTTCATAGCGACGATTGTTGTGTTTGACACAATTGGCTTGGAGCCCACATTGCATCTGAAATGGATAATTTTGTCTCTGTGACATATTATTTGCCATAACTTACATAACTAGCAGTTAAATTGTTTTATCGATAAACAAGCACCTGCTACTGCATGACTGCAATCGCGGTACCAACGTGAATTTGTTATTTCAAACATTTTACGATGAAATGCATAATGAGAAATTATATTAAAGTGGCAATAAATATTGGCAGGGATAGTATTTCCTTGGTAATTTGAAGCCTAGGAAGTTATTACCCGAAAGAAAATATTCTTTGTCTTATAACAGGCGAATCGCTCGTCGTTCAAAGGCAATGTCGTTACAGTCCATAGTGGTACATATATTAATGCATAATGCATGGTTCTACTTGTTCTATGTTTTTATAGTCTCGTTGTAACGACGATATCTAATGACATGAACGCTAAGAACAATAGTACACTTATTTTTCACACTTAGCGTGACATCATAAATACACTTGTATCTGATTGCCCTGCTGGTGATCACGGGTACTACGTACATGTGTACTTAGTTCGCCATGGACTAAGATCACAATGAAAAGTGCCCCCTTCTTTGGAAACAGTACAGTATATCCAGAAAAAATAGATAAATTATATAATACATAACAATTATATTGTCGGTGGGTGAACACAAGGGCAGATGGTGAATCGTTATTTTACTTTTAATGTAAGAATTGTTCTGTGGAATACAAGAGGATACAACACCCACGAAATTCGTGTCCTCTATTTATAATTGCATTTCTTTTACGTCTGAATTCTGGGCGACCATATGGCATTTTGTTTAAACAAAGTTAATATAAAGTTATATAAAAAAAAAGGTCTGCTGATTGGGTTTAAATGAACCGACGAGACGTCAGGAGGGAAAGCCGGCTCTCACATAGACCTTTTTGTTTGCTTTTTTCCTCTTTCACTCTTCATTTTGTCCAAGTAAAAGATGATAATTTAGCTGTTAAAGCCCCGTGAGCGCTGCATTAAGCATGGTCTGTCACCTGATTAAAGCCATGTTATCTCTCTTCACGTTTCGCCGAACCGATCGTTCGGTTCTCGTTACCTGGGTTTCTCCGCGGCGCCTTGAAGCAGTAAATCGCCACCTGGGCGGTGATATATTCCTGCGCGTCGCTCCTCCCCATACAGTTATACGCAGCCTTCGCTATCGCCAGTGAAAGTCACCTAAAGCGGGTTGTGGGGTCTAAACCCGGGGCAAGGCGGGTCTGCTGGCATATAGATATATACAGGGCGGCTGAGTAACTTAACATGCCACACCATCAGGCTAATCAACACCCTATGGCCATATTTCAGAAGGCTAAATCAACACCTATTTGCCATATTTCAGAAGCACCTGAAAATAAATTCTTATTTCGCTGTTTTTTTAACGTACATTAAATGTTTTCCATTTGTTTGGAAGCGGGTCGTTTTTACAACGTGAAAACTATTTATGCGGATCGGCGTATTTCTCGTCTCTCCTCTCTCTATAGACGACGCTCATCCACATATGTTTGCGGGAGATTGTACCTCCTTTCGGGCAGTCAGCGACGCGACGTCAGCGACGCGATAATTGTCGACTGAAACATGACCGAACGGTCAAAGCTTCCTTAATGACGACTCAGCACTGGTGAAAGGCCAAGGATTCTTGGAACCACGAAGGTGCGGCCCGGCAATTGCGTAGGCTGTGCGCCTGTGTTTGCACTCCCACGTGTGCGTTTGACGTCTGATTTCACTTACCTGCGATATATGCACGCGGAGGGAGGAGGAGCGGGGGTGGGGGGGGGGGGCGGGCGGGGCAGAGTGGGGTCTGGGAGATGGAGGTGTGTGGGATAGAACGAATGATAATTTAAATACGACAATATTCGGGAAAGAGGCCGCTGTTTTCTTTCCTTGATCCATTGCCAAACGGCATAGGAAGTTTAGGAACACTCATGATGGTCCGAGCCATTTGCGGAATGTGTGCAGCAATAGTTTTAAAGCACTCGCGAAAGTGGGCATTAAACCATATAGTAACGCAAGAAAAACGAAGACAAAATGCACTGACTGATTCCTGATTTGTATTCCATTGCCCGATTATTTCAAATGCATGCCATCAATTTAATATTACCAATCACATGTAGTCAGGAAGACAGTGTCACGAAATCTTCGTACGAGCTTTATTGCCATTGGTGGGGGCCCGCCCGGTAGCTCAGTGGATTAGAGCGCTCACCGTGAGTGCTCTGGCCATCTGAGAGCCTAACGGCCCGTGGATCGATGGTTTGAGCCCCGCTGTGGCCATGTCTGTGTGGTCGCAGGATAAAATAAGATCCTATGTCCTTTTTCGCAAAGAGTAGAGGGTTAACCCCTTACGTGGCTCCACTCTCGCTTCCTTCTTCCCTGGACGCGATATGACCAAAAGTGGCTAAAGCTTCTTGAATATACAACCATCCAGCCATTGATGAGTCGCTCGTTGTATGGCAGGTGAGGAAATGTTACAATGTAATTAGCGGTGGGGGACCTGCATAAATCCTCTCGTTCTTCTACCAAAGCACTTCCGTTCTCAAACTCTTCATCCAGTAAGCTAGACAGACACTTTTTATTAGCCATCATAAATCCTTCAGATCGAATAGCACGAGCTAGTGCTTATAGAAATTAATGAAGACGAGAAGAGGCGTATCGAATCCCTGGCAATAGAAGTGACGCTGAATGCTGAAAAGTGGCTCTTTCTCAGTGTATACAAGCAGCCGAAGGTAAAAAACGCATTACTTGTGACAAAGATCGATAGCCTTCTGAATGCAATCGCTGCTGAACAGGTTAACCTTGTACTGTTGGGAGATTTAAATGTAAACATGTTAAACCATAAAAATTGTCTGAATGACGTATTAGAGGTCTATGGTACTAAAAATATCGTTAAGTCACCAACTTGTTTCAAAGGTAAAATACCGACCTTAATTGATGTTGTGATTACAAATGTGTCGAAGCGCTTACGAGATGTATCATGTATAGATACGGGCCTCAGCGATTTTCACCATATGGTTTGCGTAGCAACGAAAATAGAAGTTCCCATTAGGCAGCAGAAACGTGTCTATTATCGAAGCTTTAAACATTTTGATGAGATTAAATACAAAGACGATCTAGCATCGGTACCTTTTCATGTAGGTGAAGTCTTTGAAGATGTTGATGATTCATATTGGTTTTGTAGCACATTGATCAAAGAGGTCGTTGATAGACATGCACCAACCAAGCAACGGGTAGTTAAGAATAACTGTGTGCCCTATATGAATAGCCATCTTCGCAAAGCCATAAATGTAAAAAATATGCTGAGACGGAAGTACGAGCAATTGAGTAGCCAAGAGAATTGGGAAAAATACAGAAAGCAAAGGAATCTCATAGGACGTCTTCGGAAAGTAAGCATGCAAAAGTACATAAAGGGGAAATGTAGCGAAGCTACGACTAACGGGAAGGAATTCTGGAAAGTTGTAAAACCACTGATTTCAAGAAAAAACGCAAGCAGCGGAAACGTGTTACTGAAAGAGCGAGACGAAATAATATCAGATCCATCAAAGGTAAGTGACATATTTAATCAATATTTCATAGACGTTGCCAAAGACATAGGCCAACAAGATGACATACCAGATGATCAACCAATAGACGAAACCCTTCTTTATCACAAAGACCATAAATCCGTTATGGCTATAAAGGAAGGTAACCAAGGTATAACGGAAACTTTTAACTTTCGGGCAGTAAGTAGCCACGAAATATACAATGCACTTAAAGGCATTGACGTGTCGAAGGCTAGTGGCTACGACAAGATACCTCCGAAGCTTATCAAGCTGGGAGCTGCCATCCTGTGTGAGCCATTAAGGTATGTTTTAAATATGACGATTAATTGTAATACGTTTCCAAAAGAACTAAAATACGCTGAAGTCACACCAATTTTCAAGAAGAAGGACAACTTAAATAAGGAAAACTACAGGCCAGTAAGTGTTCTCCCCTGTATCTCCAAGATATATGAAAAAATATTGTGTGACCAGCTTATGTCCTTTATGGAACCCAGGTTATCACCCAGACTATCTGGGTTTAGAAAGGGACACAGTTGTCAAAGTCTACTTATGCGCTTAGTTGAAGACTCCAAAAATGCATTAGATAATAATCAAGTTATGGGAGCTATACTAATGGATCTCTCAAAAGCATTCGATTGTCTTCCACATAGATTATTGATTACCAAGATGAACGCTTATGGCATAAGTAAAAAATCATGTAGGCTAGTTGCAAGCTATCTTACGAACCGCGAACAGAGGGTAAAACTAGGACATAATCGGAGCGAGTGGCTTACCCTCAAGAAAGGAGCACCACAGGGATCTGTTTTTGGTCCACATCTGTATAATGTATTTACGAATGACCTGCTTGTATCCACCGCACGGGGAACCGATAAGTATAATTATGCTGATGATAATACTGTGGCGGCTCAAGGTAAGGAGTTTAACAAGGTTAAAGTAACTCTAGAGAAGGCGTTATCGGAGATAACAACGTGGTTCGTCGACAATTACATGAAAGCGAACCCAAGTAAGTACCAGGCAATCGTGTTTGAAAAGAGAAACGAATTAAGTCAGCACAGATCGTTTTCGATTTCTGGAACAGAACTGGCAGCACAACAGGAAGTAACATTACTAGGTATTCAACTGGACGCTAGGTTAACTTTCGGCAACCATATATCAAGTTTATGCAAGAAGGCTGGAAAAAGTCTCAATGTCTTAGCTAGAGTTTCTAAATTAATGGATGTTGATAGCAAACTTACGTTATTTCATGCTTTTATTCTTTCACATTTTAATTATTGTCCCGTTGTATGGCATTTTTGTGATATGAAAAATATGCGTAAGATTGAAAAGATACAGGAGCGGGCATTGAGGTATGTGTTTAATGACTTTAGATCAGAATACGCAGAGTTGAGGAAGAGAGCGGGTAGACCATTGCTATATGTTGAACGATTGCGCTGCATATCATTAGAAGTTTACAAGAGTATCAACAAGATTGGGCCTAGTTATCTTCAGGACATGTATAACGTGAAGGAAAACAATTACATTTTAAAAAATGGGCCAAATTTATGTATGCCACGCGTTAAGACATCAGCTTATGGCCATAATTCATTGAAGTATCAAGGTAGCAAGCTATGGAACATGCTCAACAAGGAAACGAAGTTAGCCAAATCTGCCAAGCAATTTAAAACAACGCTGTCAACCTCGGATGTGTTCTTGTGTCACTGTAATTCGTGCACATTATGTAACATAGCTAATGGGTAAGGTTTTATGAGATGCAAAGATTGTTATATTTTCATTGTCATATGTATATATATCTCATCCGCTCATGTCATTTTATCATTGTCGGTCAATAGCACGTGTGCTAATGTTTATTGTTGACTTTTACATACCGACGTTAAATAAAACTTTATCTTATCTTATCTTATCTTATCTTATCCGTGGCAACGCCTGACAACCGCCATGGTGTCGCAGTGATAATGGACACAATTTTTGTGATTAACTTATTAAGAGAAGAGACTACAAGGTAATTACTCGACTACATACGACTCGGAACTGGGATTTTTTCATTAATCTACAGCCTTTCATAATTAGCTCTCCAGATCCATTTGTCTGGAATGGGCTCATGCAGTTAATTACGGGGGGTAAACTTCAAGGCGTATATTGCAAGTTCCGCCGTGGCAACGACGATCCCACCAACATCTTTTATCTTTAAGCCAGCGGCTGAGCACTAAGAATTGTTTTTGTTTGGCGAAGTCTAACCGACCTCTCATGTTTGATTAATTAGTAGGGGGCTGGAAGGGGTAAATGGCGACACGCGACACAGGCATATTTGAAAAATTTGAAAAAAATTGAAAAAGCGACATCGACATAGATTTTTGAAGAAAAAAATGACAATGAACTTAGCCAAACAACGACACAGGAGGTCGTAAAAAAATCGACATTCGAAACTGAGAATTTTGAAAAATTTACACTGGACACTGCATGGACCCCCCCTTCCAGACCCCTATTAGTGTGCTAGACCTACTTTAATTAAGGTTTATCCTTGTGGCGAAAACCGGATGCCTAATATATTTCAGATAGTATTTGCCACCAGTAATTCGAATATATTGAGTGCACCCTTCTATATGACTCTACAAACGACTAAAAAGTGAACGCTTGTTGTTCTGTGTCGCAGCAAGCATTTAGGCAAGCCTTTGAGCCCAACAATGTTACAATTGATAATGGCGAGAAACAAGTATCAACGCCATTTTGCAGCATGTACTGATATACTTCTCGGCTCTTTACAAGTAGAACGCTTTAACCTAGGTCATAGCGCAACGACGGGAAAGGGTTAAGGTGTAGGAGAGCCATGTGTCCGGGAGTAATGCCTTACTCTTTGCGAAGAACGACACGCGATCATTATCCTGTACAATCATGTATAAAGCCGCGGACCTGTCGTTGGTACTGGCTTATCAGAGGTCAATGGCCTAAAGCGCTACTTACAAGGTCACGAGGTGCCCTTTTTGGAGTAAACTAGAAAGACGTGGCAAGTGCAATTCTTGTGATGTTGGTATGATTTTAAGTAACGCTGTCTTGTTGTATAAGTTACGTTACTGACAAAGTAAGCTTAAAAGCCGATAACCCTGGGTCTGGGTGGTTGCTGCTGCAGGGTCACCATTTTTCCAGCAGTGATAGCTTCTTCTTCGCATCATTATGACGTTAGCGAAATGCGAGCGAGGTAACTTATCTTGCTGTGGACCAGTCAGGTTTGTAAAGACGAGAAACTTTGTTTTGGTAGATGTATTTGGGGAATTTATTTCCAGTTTACCCGTAACCAGCGGCGGAACCATGATTTGTGGCATGTCGGGGTGGGAGTTGGGGTGGGAGAAGGGGGTGAGAGGTGGAAGCGCACGCGTTCCCAAATCTAATCTTAGACTCGCACCACCCTTGCTCGTTATGTCACCAGTATGGATTTGCCTGGATGCATGGTTACTGGTAAACTGTAAATACGCAGCTAGTTTTATATGGGGGTTTAAGGCCCCGGTCTTGAGAATGCGAAACGGCAATTACGTTCTGCCGCAAGCCAACTTAAGGTGAGTGGCAGCGCAAAATGATCGCCCCGAACAAAAAAATAGGGCATTTCCTTTTCGGTTTACACTCGAGAACCAATTTCAAGAGTTTTTAGGGCCCTTTATTACCTTCGACATGGATATTGCAAGACGGAGACGATGTGAACTGACAGACGCAAGCAAGTGCGTGGAATGCCAGAGATTAACCGAATTGGGTATCGGATTCGGAAGCGTAAATAAGGCTGCACATTTATCGCGTGATCTATTTCCGGTTTTTTCCTAGTCTCCACATCCCGCCACTGCGTGTCGCGCTCACTCCGATTGGCACATGGCGTGGAAGAGACTACTTTAGAGACCAGCAAAAAGCCACGTGCGTTTAAAACGAGTGCGCATCGCACCGGTTCCTTAAAGCAGCCTACTTACAGGCGCCATCTTAGATTTTTTTACATTTTAGAATCAAGACTCAAAGTATCTCAAAATTAAGATGTGTATGTTTGATATCTCATAGAGTCTGTAAAACATCAATTACAACATAAAACTGCGCGGTTTATTGATATGGCGCGCGAACGTCCTAGCGAGCCGTAATCGACATCACATAGACAACCGAACAGCGAACAGGAGCCCAGGGATATAAAGCCGGCCACCAACTTCTGCTCCGGTGAACAAATTTGCTTATCTCCAGATTGCCCACAGGCTTTTAGGATCTATATTCAAGACATAATATGCTTATGTATCCAACATATACCGCTTGAGAACGGAAGTGACAGCGCCTCGTGTCACCTCGAATAGCATATAATTAACTAAGTTTATATTTATTGACGTCAGAACAGAGAACAAAGCATATAGAAGAACACGTGGCATAAGCACTATGATTAAACTCCTACATTTTATTTGCTGCTCTTATATTTAATTATACCTGGCAAAACAAATCCCGTCATTAGGGTATCCCTTATAGAAACTCCCCAATCGAACAAAATCTTCTTGAGAAACGCACGCACGTATAAAGCATGTTAAAAAAAACGTCGTTAGCATCTCAGGACACGTGAATCCCTAAAACACTACTTCAATGTGCGACACTGACGCTCAGCGGCGGACCGAGTAGAGTTGGTTACTGGTCGGTCGATATTGTTAATGCTGAGACACTGGACCGGCCGGCCCTGTAACTATTTGGTCACCCCGAAAGCTCTATAGTATAGGGCACACTGTTTTAGTAATACCAATATATTATTTTTATTATTAAATCGGGTGCGTGAGCGAGCTGCTTTGACCTATGCAAGCTCTGACAATGAGCAATGTGCCCGACTTTCCCGCCGTCATGAATATGAATATTGAGGAGTATTTGTATTTGTGTTTCCTGTACGTAGTCATATATATATATAGAATCATGAGCACAGGCACTTGGCCTGCTGCGCCGAATCCCGCAAACAGACGCACACGCGCGCAAGTACACATAGGGCCCCTGAGGGGGAGGGGGGGGGGGTAGCCATGTTGCGTGTCGGTTTTAAGAAAAGGTCCATGTCGCGTGTCGATTTTAAGAAAAGTTCCATGTCGCGTGTCGCTAAGTCTTATGTCGCATGTCGATTCTAAGGCAACCCCAATGTCGCGTTGTCGATTTTAAAAATCGCCGTGTCGCCGTGTCGAAAAAGCCCCTATGGGGCCCTACACATTAATTAGGTTACACTGGTTGGAATTGGCAGTATACAATCATTGACACTGCACACCGTGCGGACATCCTATTTGCGTCATTTGCCATATCTCGATTATCCTCGCACACAGCGGGAAGAAATGTGGCGCTTGGTGAAAGGGGGCAAGCCTCCAATGGTGCCACAGCCGAATGTTAATATTGTGGAAAAGAAAAAGTCCAAAGTGACTAAGATATAGTCGGTCTAGTGATACCACAGCCGGTCAAGTGTACGTGCTATACCTTACAAGACAGGTCGATCTTGTACAACTTAGAGTTTCTTTCACACACTGCTACTTTGTTATATTCTTCTTAATTAATTGGCTATTGCCGGCCTTCTCGTTGAATCTTGTGATGCCATCAACAAATTTAGCGTGCTAATCACTCTTGTGGTATCTTGCAGATGGTATTGGATTCAGATGTTATGGTGTTCAACATACACCTCTAACAAATAATGGGATCATTTTATACTGTTGAACCGTAATTTCTTATTATATTGAGTATAGATTGAGTCTTAATGATCTCACTGCCAGACGCCCGGAAAGCAGGGCGAGGTGGGGCAATACGGGAAGACGGCTGGCAGACGTACAGTCGAACCTTCCGGAAGCCCTGACGTCACCCGGGATGGTCCTACAAGAGGCGCAACGGGTGAGTATGCGCTGATCGGGAATGCCTCTGGAGTCCGGCTCCGAATCGCGCCATCTGCTCCCGAACGATTCAAATGTCCGAGATTCGAGGAGCGCGATACGTGTTGATACTCGCGTGATTTGCCCATGTTCGATTCTGCCTCGATGGACACAGGTTTGGTAGCACCCGTAGACGGTAACGGGTGAGGGAAACATTGCGGTTTATGTTCAATGCTCATGCAAGGAAGAAAGCCAGAGAATGGCGGTTTAAGTTGGTGGTGCATGAATGGCGACGACAGGTAAGGGTTACAGTGTGCAGGGTGGATAAATCTCCCAGCGCATAAAGCATGCAGGGGCCGTAGCGGCCAATGGTCGGCGAGATTACAACGTGATCCGTGCCGTTGATGTCCTAGCAACTGCATCGAGTCTATTCCTTGTAGTGGCAAAACGCCATGGCCAAACGGCTGCATCCCTAGCAACCACGATGGTGACGTCATGCGCGCGTGATCTCCTTGGACACGGCCGTGTCGCATGGCAACATCCATTGCTGTTATCGTTGATGTGGCTTGGGAATAGGGGCTGGCGCGTGACCGGCGTCGGGCGTGTCTCTGGCGGTAGTCTCCCAGGGAGAAGGCAGCGAGGCAGCTGGGGGCGATGGCCCAGTAGTTGCCCTTCCCGCTGTGCGCTCGACCGGCCTTAACGAAACAGTCGTTGAGGCTGAGGTTGTGGCGGACGCTGTTGCGCCATGGGCGCTCCTGGTTGTCGTAGAACGGGAAATGCGTCATGATATAGTCGTATATATCGCTGAGGAGCAGTCGACGCTCCGAACTGGCAAGGATGGCCTCCGTGATGAGGGCGATGTACGAGTGAGGAGGCTTCATAACCGATCCATCCACTTCAGGATTAACCGTTCCGGCTCCAGAAGGATGAACATCCGGAGACAACTTCCCATCGCTCAGAGAATGTCCTTCTAATCCTCGATGTCTGTAATCCAACGTTGACCATTTTGAATCCCCGGCGGCACGGGCTGGAGAAGGAGCGTCCCCTAGTGTCCGGGAGACATCCGGGCATGCTTCACGTCCGCCTTGATCATGTGACTTCCAAGGTGTTGCCTTCGTCGGATCCGAGTTGATATCGGTGGACAACTTCTTAGTTTGGTTCTCTTGACAACTGTCCTCTGTAGTTGCCATATTGTATTAATTACAATATACCGAACATTGGCTGATTTTTACTATATGTGCATATAGTAAAAATTTGCAGACTTGACCGAAGATTTGTTACAAATGATGCATATACATGTGGGTCACTATTTTTGTTTAACTCTAAAGCTCATACTCTGCAAAACGTTGCGTGCTTCTCCGAGTATGGAACCGGCAAACACTGCAAACAGATGGCATTGTGGCAAGTTTAGCATGGCACTGGCCAACTGACCCCCGATCCGCCTGGGTCTCTTATTTTATTGGCTTTCACTAATCTCTTACAATCAGTCATACACGCCCGCGGAAACTATTGTGCAGGTGCCATAGCCTATTCAGTCATGATCAACTCACAAAGACTTTATCATATAAAACCGTTCGGCACACCAATCAACATGCTACCCTATTTAATTGATACAAAGAACAATTACGTTGTTGGGGTGGACGGAAATTACTCAACGGGCGTCTTGCAAAGGCGTTCTCGTCTACGCTTTTGCTAATCCTATATATTTCGTCAATAACAAATTCCTTGTAATCTGCTTACGGCAATTTGATTCCAAATCTCTGGTAACTGCTACGACCTTTCCCGACAAAGAGGGTTTATCAAACCGCAACGTTGTTTGTTTGCGGGACTAAGGAATACATACTCAAACACCATTAACGAATTAGTAATCAATCGCATTAACGGATAAAAATGGTGTAAACGGGCTTTCCGATAACTGCACCAAGATCCATACTATAAGTCATATACTTAGTGCTTGGCGGCGGCATATAAAACTTAAGAATAAATTGGGAATCACAACGACTATATATGGTGCCGTTAAAACATCGAATAAAGACACGTGTGGGAGAAAGGCCAGATAATCAAACGCTTAATTAGTACTCTAATATTTAGATTTAAGGGAGTGTATAAAATAGGTGTTTGTAAAGGAAAAAAGCAACATTTGCATACCTTACGAGGTTATAAGTGCTATATCATACAAAGCTAGAATGTTATCGTCAGGTTAGAACATATATCATATGGTCGTATGTAATTCAACGCAGCCGTGTTTCAGCGAGATTATTTTTCATAATGCGAGACGAGCCTCCCTAGCTCCCAGTTCGTAAACAGGCTGAGCTGTAGATCATTAAGTCCTGAGTTTGAACCCTATAGCAGGCAGTCTGCGGCACGTTCCCGCCAACCCCATTTCATTGTCCTCATAGGCCTTTGTTTGGAGAGGCGTCCTAAAAAATGGTAAAGCGCCCGTTTCACATTGGATTCCCGGGATTGGACCATTTTGCGTTTTCTGTGCGTAGACGCACTTACCTTTTCCAAACATGTCTCACACCCCTGATCTTATCCCAATGCACTAGTTGGACCGTGTAGAACGTACTGCAGGCTTCCTGCGACTTTAGCATGTTACAAACAATTTGATAGACTCTATGCTGGGTTTATCCACTCTCAGTAGGATTAGCCAACAACCTGCTGCATATCAATTAAAGAAGATGTATTATCCTATTACGCGGCTTAAGCTCTACATGCCATGTGCAGTGTCGAGTTATAAATCAACACTATTTCGGTATGTTATGTAGGTAATAGTAATCAGATTACGCTTTGGTTAATCCTTTATAACATAAAGGAAAATTATTATTCAGATGTAAATGTCACAGAAAGTGAACTGACAATGAACTGACAGGGCAAACAACGTTCCCATGAAGAGCTTTCTCAACTTCTGCAGCAAAAATACGCATGTTTGGTGCGCTCCTCTTTCTTTCTTACACTGATTTTCAGATCAGAACAAGCGGACCACAAAGATAAAAATTGCTTGGCCACAGGCGTGAGACTAAAATTGTCACAAACGTAAAAAATCGGATATAGCTCAGCAACGTAAAAAAAATATTTTTCACAAACGTCAAACATGAGCTGTAACTGAGTCACGAATGATAAAAAAGGAATACCTTGATATTAATCTCTTACCTCACTATATGACGTAGTAATAAAGTATAAAGGTGTCGGTATTTGGCTACTGAGATACGCCTGTGCGAAAATGGAAACAGCGTAATGCTCATAATGGGCATAAACTAATGTGGAGGTTCCCGTTTTGTAGCAATCAAGCCTCGTTACTTCCATACTAACACTAAGTAAACTTGGGTCTCGCTAATTACGATTTGATATCATGATAACTGAGAATAGTTAACCAATTCTACCAAACGAAGGTTTCGTGATTGCTTAGTTGGTCAGTAATTTCGCAGTATTATTTTCACGATTTGTCACTTGTTTTTGTGCTTCATCATACCTATAATTATAACGTTCCCTGGCATTTCTGCGTACATTTAACTTAAAAATAACAAAGACAGTTCTTTTTAAATACCCTGAGCTGTCCGTAAAATAGCGAGATTTATTAAGCCACAGTCAAGGATCGCAACATAAATCAGCGAGTAGGTCCCTGAGGACAACGATGTGATTGCAAACAATATATTGCCAAAGGCTGTCTCCTCTGAAAGTAAAAACGAACTAAACACTCCACGAGGCAAAATGTGACTAGATTTATAAATTTCCCACCCGTACCAAGAAGATATGAACAAAAAACAGAGATAAATGATTGTGAGGACAACGGGTGGTTAAGCAAAATATCGTCATAAAGGCTGTCTGCTCTGATAGTCTCAACGAACTAAACACTCGATGGGACATTATTGTAAAATCTAACCGAATATATAAACCAACCACGCGCAATACAATGACATCAATATTTTATCCGCATTACAGGAACCGCCGCACAGCATATAAAGAAGTGCTCGTCAGAACAACCATGTGGCTAAACTAAGTGTAATAACGACCAGCGTCTACTCTGACAGTCAAAACGAAGCAAACACATCATGAGGCATAATTGCAAAATGTGTGACCAGATCTATAATTCGTCTCAACCAAGCAACCATATGTAGAATATATTCAACAACCCTTATTTAGAACATGCTCCACAAAGCCTGAGCAACTCTGTATACACATACGCAACAAATCCTAAGCAACTTTATATAGAATCATGCGTCTATGAATCGGCCCCTCGTGTTCACCACCCATTGGGCGGGTAGAAATTGTACACGGCATATAATTATTGAGGTCGTCGATTGCTTTAAGCACTACTCGTCCATGATACCATCCAGGTATTGCTTTAGAGCGGGAGCTAAAGTGTTCGTCCCACGATTTTGTCTTGCTCAGAATTAACTTGGTTTAAGGAAGATCAACAAATAACAATTTGTTTTAATGGGAGTTTACATTTTTTATTCCACGATATCACTAAAAACGCGTTTGTCAAAGTAGCAAAAGTGAGATCCGGCGGGTTTATTTCTGGGAGCATTGCATCTGAGTGTTATTTGAAAATTCCCCAAGGATGTCACAAGATTGACAGGTGAGCTTTGATGCAGTGCGTAGACATCTGTGGTCGAGGGCGTGTACGTATTGTCCTCATGGTTGAGTGCGTTTCGTTGAGTTCAAGCCAATGAGCAGAGAGAATTTGAGTCTCAATGTAAAAGCACATGCGTTTGTATTCCCCTTTGACGTCACTTTCCTCGCTCGAAGAAGTTAAACTGGTAGATGCGAAAACAAGTGGAAAAAGTATACGCTTCTACTATTTGGGGCGTTACAGCTCGATAATATAAGCGTGGAAACACTGAAGTTTAATATGAGCTGAAGTTGTTTCGGCGTGGCACGAACACTTTAAGCCCGACCCGTTTTCGTGGACAATGTTAATGCCAGAGACGCGTGACAAAATTGAAGCTTGAATGTGTAGTATTACGTACGTACCTCTCGCCGTAGGACATTTTCTACAAGTTCACTGAAAGGCCTGCTTCATTCAAATGCGACTAAGAGCAACCCACAATAGCCAACAGATACAAAAAAGCGTATATTCGCATATCTGCTCCAGTACTTCGTTTGGTAGATCTGATAGGTCTCTTTTGCGGATTGATGATGGTATCTGAGGATTCACCTCATCCCAGGTCGTTCCTTGTGCTTCATACATCCTGTCGCCCTGGCCATTCTCCGGGTATGACTCGTTCGTCTCATCCCATGTCATTCCTTGGGCTCCATCTACCCTATCACTCTGGCCATTCTCTCATGGGAGAGAGAGAGATACATAATGATCCCCTTGTCCTTCCGCCATGTGACCGAGAAAGATGCTTGGACTGATCGAGAAGGGAACATTCCCATGCGAAATCAAAGTTGTGGCCATAGGGCCTATATAGTGTCGATATTTTTTTAAACAGAACGTTGTAAATATCCGCAGCGGTTTGAAGGATTATATGATCGCCAAAGTTCCTCATGAACTCATTTGGGTCGGATACTGCTACCAATTTCCTTCCACATAATGCGTCAGATTTACCCCCAGCCTTATCGAGTGAGCTCTAAGGCGAGAAACTACATCAGACATATATGATGTACGTGGAGCGTACGTCGGTGACCATGCATGCATACACTTGGTTGACGCAGAGGGATCGGGGGTGGGGGGGGGGGGGGGGCGGGGGTACGGGCGACCTTACCACAGGCGTGAGGTTATGTCGTGTATATGGAGAGAACAAATAAGTTTTTGGGTCATCCATGGACAAATTGTTGACAATGATAGACACTAACAGTCATGTCAAATGGAACAGTTTCTCTCTTTGATGATTGATAACAGTTTCACAAGCCTTGAGCACATGCCTACTGACCCCCCGGGGGGCGTGGGGGGGGGGGGATACATAAATCCATGCTGGGTTTGGGGGGTTCTTCATTATCACCCCCACATCCCCACATGCACACACACCCTACCCCCCCCCCCCCCCCCCACCCACTCTCCATCCTCACATACACACACACACACACCCGTGACGGCGATGTCTATGTTTGACATCCCGTCGCCATGTCACCAATAAACCGCCCTGAATAACATAACCAACTAACCACTTAATTATAATGCGATGCACTCCCACCCACACTTATCCCACACCTTGCAACATAAGTTTTTAGTTTTAAAGAATACTTAGTAATCGGAACATGTTTAAAACATGGGTTGATGTAAATCTAAGTTGTCGTCGCTTAACTAGACGTTCTTTTATTCTTTTGAATAGAAGGGAATTATTTCATATATTTTACGTTGGTAGCAAAGTTGTTTTAACGTAGTGGCTGGTTTTGTTTTTAATGTTTGTGACCCTGCAATTTTGATGTTTGTGGTAACATTTTTTAACGTTTGTTTTTGTACGTTTGTGACCCAGCTGGTTTTTACGTGTGTGGTCGTTTTTACGTTTGTGGCTTCCACATGGGGGGGGGGGGGGCGTCTTTGCAGTTCGCGAAGAATAAATTTCTTTATTCCCAGGTCACGATGAATTAAAAGGGTTAACTGCCGGCATACATAGGAAGGGCGGATAGATGATATAAATCAGCGATTTCCCGATTCACGGTTATTTATTATTAAAATTCCCAGTTCACGATTAATGAAAATTCTTTATCACGACGGTCGGCTAATATCCCATTCCCAGTTCGCGAACAATTATTGGCCTCATTCCCAGTTCACAGTGAAATAAAAACCCCATTCCCGAGGAGCGGAAATACCTGTTACCCCCCCCCCCCCCCCTTCGCTCCACTTCCAAATGTTATCATTGTCGTTTATTATGAAGAAATGATCTTATACTGCTAATTCAGGGCGCACCACCGGCATTGTGGCAAATGTCAGCTTCTTATCATAACGTTGTCGTATGCTTTGCAGAGCGGCAAGGAACATCATTCGCCAGGCGGTTCGCCTCCATCTCATGAGGCAGTCTTTGAAGCGCCATCTGCTGTCCGGAGATTGATCTCGGGGGCATTTCACGATTTCCGGTACCGGCAGGCTGTGACATCTCTTGACGCTCTTGCAGAAGGAATATTCTGTGAAAATGTTTCCCTTAAGTAGAAATGTTCGCAATTTCCAGGTATAAGATTGAATAACAGGAAAGGTCCTACTTTGTGGATGATCCTGAAGTTTATGACCTGATCCCTATTATCGCTCAAGCTTATATGCTAGGTCAAGCTTATTGATTGATACGATAAATATTGGTATAATCTTTCTTGTGTGGGCGATAATAGGGATCAGGTCACAAACTGCAGGATCACTACTTTGTTTATACTAGAAGTTATTTTCGGTCTGAACGTTAAAGTTGCATATCGAGGTCTTTCCCGCCAAAACTAAGCCCAGGTGACATATATATCACAATTTGCAAAAAACTGGATTGTTTCATTTTAAGATGGTTAAGCTTAAATGCTAGACTCTTACCTGAAAAATGCTAGCTCATATTTAATATGGATAGGTGCTACCTAAAAAAATGTGAGTGCATATTTATTAATTTAGCTATTTCCGTGGGGATATATTTAGATTACTATTCAATATAAATCCCACTTTGGCTTGCCATTATGCATATCTATGGCAGGATGACGTATACCATGCACATGCTTGTACTATATCATCCGGTTGCTCAGCAACCCCCACTGTAGTCCCATATGAGACAGTTGTTGCTACACACAACAGTCTCATGTCCGCATGTAGAAAATGAGGGTGTAAGATTTGTTTTTGTGGGCGACTAAGTGTTGTTAACCGCACGATCCATCAAACCCTTGTCATTTTGTACTCTGATACCTTAACTTCATATTAACCACAAAAACCACATGCATATGAACTAACAAAGTATCGCATTACTATCAAGTTGGTTGAAATGAGACTTTCTTATTGTTTACCGCTGCATTTCATATTTGGTCATTCTTTACCAGCGGCTTTCGCCAGGTGGCGTTTCGCTTATTGCGTGTCAATGGCTGCGTGTATGAAGCGCCACCAAGCGAATGGTGCGGTTTTAACGACATGCACGCATGCGCAGTATCTCCACTGGGTGGGCAAGGCGGCGGACAGAACTGAGTTGTCCGCTGCTTCGAAAAATCAACAGACGATATCGTCGTAATCACAGAGACTTCAACCAAAATAACAAGATAAGTTGTAAGATGCATACTTTTAGAAACTATTGCCATACCCCAAAAAGTTCTCGCCATCAGCACCGCTTCTCGCCACGCGTGTTTGTAAAATGCCATACAGGATTTGATAGACTGGACATGTGACATGGTTTCCCAACAACGCCACATGGGGCTACCCCCACTGTATCACAACTACTCATTATTTTAACAGTGACAAAGACTGGAATTCTGTTTTAAGATGTTAAATTCTCATTAATAAATCAATATCATGCATAGTTATATAATATGCGATCTCTTCTGCTTTAACTAGTGGAGGTAGACTTCCAGTAGATTTCACCAGCTTATAATATAATATGGGATTCAAAGATAGATCTTATCTTTTTTTTATGTATATATTATTCAAAGAGCTCGCTTGCACTCGCTATAAATTAAAAAATCTAATAAATATCGCTGTTGCGGCTCTGATATGCCAAATGTATCTAACCCGGGACGCCATAGAACTCTGTCGCAGCATTACTTTTTATGACAAGTAAAAACTGATGATGTTTACCACTAAGTTGAAAACCTGCAGTAAATTGATATCACAGGTAAGGCTAAGAGACTCTATTTGGCAGTCTGGTATGAGTGGAATATAGACAAAAGAAATCTTGGATGATTCTTATTTGTATTTTGAATTCTTTAGTTTTGGTGAGAAAGAGCTCAATATGCAACTTTAATGCAAAGCATACCGGTGGGTCTAAGTACCACATTGCCCGTAAGCTCTCCCCAGTTAGACAGGTATTAGTTGATTGGGGCGTGGGGAGTCGTTGAGGCTTGTTATTGGCATTTCAGTTTGACATTGTGAAATTCGGTCCAGTCGCCATTGGCCATTGCCCCAAAATTGCAGCATTGTTGCAGGGTTGTCCGGCAAGGAGTTACGATTGGATGCCTGTTAAAACTGGCACATAACGGGACTACATTAGCCCTAGCTATAGCAGCTTGCTAGCGGCTATTGCTAGTCTACCCATCACTAAGTGAAGTCTAAAACCTAATATAGATAGGTATTATCTAAAATGTGAGCGTAAATATAATTATTCAGCTTTTCGATACATTAAGAACAATATTTCAAATAAATCCCACTTCTGCTTGCCATAATGCATATCTTTGGTGGGATGATGGATACCATACACATGCTTGTAACATACCATTCAGTTGCTTAAGAACTCTTATTGTGATATAGTCTAGACAAAATCTCAAATTCGGTTTTAAAACTTTGAATTCTTCTTATTCATAACTTATAAATCATATAAAACTAGAGGTTTTGTTGATATATATATATATAAATATTACAGTAATCAATCTTCAACAACAACAAAAAACACCATACATGCATACATAACATGCGATCTTTTCTACTTTGCTCAGCAGGGTATTAGCCAGAATTATTATTTATAATTTAAAAAAATATTTGGAGTAAACAAATAACCTGGCACCATCCGATCAAGTTGTCACATTTTGAGCTCACAGTTTATTATTCAATAGCATTCGCAATTAAATGTGTTGCTTACAGTTCGACTAATTTAGAGACCGGCTTGGTAAGCATTAGTTCCATAGATGTCACACTGTCTACTCAGATATGCTTGTAGGAATATGTAGCATACCCAGTGCACCCTGTTCTAGTTTTGTTAGTGTGTAATTAACACCTGGGTGGTGGGGAGAGAGGGGTAATACTTGCTAATATATCTGATTTATCAAAAGACATCAATAGAATTGTACTGAAGTTGGTGTTTTCATTAATTTCAGCGGCTGCACACATTGGTGAAGCAGCAAATGAGAATGAAATCTTCATTACCCTTCAATACTGTAATGCTGTTTGTGCCACAGCAAGAGGCTTGGATTATAGAAAGATTTGGAAAATTTTCACGCATACTAGAACCTGTAAGAACTAAAATATGAATTTAACATATTTTACCTTCATCATTTAGTTATTATTATATGGTATTATTAATGACTTATTCATTAATGATTGTTAACTATTATGTAAAGTATATATGTAATCTATTATTATAAGTTACTAATTAGAATAGTATATTCACCTAAGCCATATTCTCCTACGTGAAAAAGGACCTGTAGCAAAGTTAACTGCCTTCAGAAATGTACTTTTAATTTTTAAATTATTTTAAACTTATTGGTTTTCTCTATTACAGGGCTTGAACTTTATTCTACCAGTAGTTGATACTATCAAATATGTACAAAGCTTAAAAGAATTGGCCATTGACATCCCAAAGCAAAATGCTATTACAGCAGGTCAGTTTATTTCTATTTTAGCTGGTTTGTTCTGATATTATTTGCTGTGTAAATAAAGATTAGTAAAATGAAATTGTCTATATTAAAAGCTATACAGAAAGTACACCTAACATAATAATCGATATAATCTATGGTGTGTTATTATGCAACCTCTTTACCACGTAAGTTTTGTTGTTGACATATGTTCTCTTAATTGTTGAGCAAGAGTATTATACTGACATATTTGCAGAAGCTTCAATCATTTGTCTGTTTTCAATTTGTAGATAACGTAACTCTTTTGATTGATGGAGTGTTATACTTGCGGGTTATGGAACCTTACAAGGTATGGAGTGCTTACAAGCTACATGTTGCAGACCTGTATCTCAGGCAAAGCCTTAAGCCTGGTTATTTCCCATTGTTGCACACGGTAGTTTAAGGGCAAACGACTAACCAATGCCAATAATGTCAACTAATTTTTGGTCAAGCTTTTCTATAGATCTCAATATCTATAGTGATAAATGATCAACTGTAAATAGAAGCAGTCAGTTGTCTTTATAGAAAATAATACAATGTTATTCATATGTTAAAAACTGTGGATTCATTACCGGTACTACTTACCTGTATATGTAATATGTTATATTACTCAGGCCAGCTACGGTGTGGAGGATGCCGAGTATGCAATCACACAACTGGCACAGACAACCATGCGATCTGAACTTGGAAAAATATCACTGGACTCTGTCTTCAGAGAAAGAGAGTCCCTCAATGTCAACATTGTGGGCAAGTACAGAAGATAGTCATTTGATATATGTTCGCTTGTCATTAGGCTAAACCTGATGAAGGCAAAACTTCTTTTGCTAAACTTTTTAATAATGTATTTTTCCTAAGCAATCCAATCCTTGATTATGGCATCTAATTATTGCCTTCTTGGCCAAGGCACGAGAAAATCTTCAGATTTTAATGGGAGATGTTGCAGCTAATGTGGTTGTGAAGCGTGTGAGGTTGATTGAAAGCTTTCCTTGCAGCATCCATCAACAAGGCCGCAGAATCCTGGGGTGTGGATTGCAAGCGATACGAGATCCGTAGGTTTCCCCTTGTGTTCCTACAGTTACAGTTAATGACGTGTCTTTATTTTGTCCATGTATATAGAAGACAATTGTTTCCGGTTTAATTACCGGTAGCCCCTTTTTTTTCATTATGACAACATCAACTACTTGTAATTCTCTTTATCCGTATGTATTGGTAAGTGTTCGTGTGCAATCTTATGGTGTATTGATGATGCTTCTGACGCATTGTTGTAGGTAATATCCAGTTGCCTAGCCGGGTGCAGGAAGCCATGCAGATGCAGGTTGAGGCGGAGAGGAAGAAGCGGGCTGCAATCCTCCAGTCTGAAGGTTGGTCATTGTGCTGGAGATCTAATACCGCTGCTTCTATACCCCCAATGAATCGGTTACAATTTGTTGGAGTGCATATGTAACTAGCTTCAACACAAGCGTATTGTATTTTCTTCTTGATTCTGTATTACTGTTCACGTCGACCGGGAGGAAATAAAAAAATAAAATAAAAAACGCTTCAACAAAACCGATGAAATTCCACTGATTGCAATAATGTCAATTTAGTGTGGCACTTAAAGATATTCCATTTAAACGAAACTGTTTACATTTATTGCATGTAATGCAGGTACCGGTATATAAAACCCTGTGTACATGTGTGTACTTTGTAATATCATTATGTTTATCCTATACAGAGCAATTTGATTATATCCATGCTTAACTTACAATTTAACTTACAAACTTACAATTTAAAAGTACAATGTATCCTACAGTATATGTGTCTTTCACACATCAGGTGTGTTTCATATCATTGAATTTCCTGTCCCAGGACGGTCTTTAAGTGGCCTAGTATAGCTGGTATGCACGCAAAAAGATGGCCTAAAACACCAATCTCATTCCTTTGATATTTCTAGGTGTCCGAGAGGCAGACATTAATGTGGCTGAGGGGCAGAAAAGGTCCAGAATCTTGACATCAGAGGCTTACAAATCGGAAAAAGTCAACCAGGCTACCGGTGAGTATTTCGCTGGTCTCTAAACATGTACTAAAGAGAAGCTTGAGCCGGTTGCGCAGACGCAGAAGAGATTTAGCCGCGCGATGTGGATCCTTGATATTGACCTGCAGCTTGTACGTATTGCGGTTATCACCGTGTAACGGGTTCCAAGGAACGTGTAGGTGCGGTGTGTGCAAAGTAGGTTTGTTACCTGAATTATTGCCCTAGTTAAAATATTACTGATAAGCAGCCCTTGTGGAATATTACGAAGAATTTAAGGTTTAGTCTAAAATGCCAATCCATCAATGTGTTGTTTTGTAAACTGTTACACCAATACACAATGAGCATTATCAATACATCGTAAGCTTGCACACGAGCACATGGCAATACATACAGATCAAGCGAATTACAAACCTCTATAAAGAAATAAAGCTTATACAAAAAACGTCTTGTTTGTATTTTTTTTGAAAACTCATTTGATTTTCCTGGGGTACCGCCTAGCATAAGACACCTATAAATGGTTACATATGCCTTGTTGGTGAGTCAATTGTTTCGGTTAACACTGATCGCCTGGTCCTTTTCTCAGGCGAGGCGGAGGCGCTGCTGGCCTCGGCCAGGGCCAAGGCTCAGGCCATCGAGATGGTGGGCAAGGCCCTGGAGAAGGGCCACGGCCCCCAAGCCGTCTCCATCCAGCTGGCTGAGCAGTACATCGCGGCCTTCAGCAGCCTGGCCAAGCAGGGAAACACCATTCTGCTGCCGGCCAACACCGGTGACGTCACCAACATGGTAGCACAGGTATGTAGTCATGGGAAACTATCAGGCGAACCACTCTCTGAGGGATGACCTCAGTTGTGTCGAGGGTCCCTTTCTGTAGACTTTTATTTATTTTATTTTCTGAAATATAAGTTAGTGTTGTATAATATAAGTTTGTCTGGATATGTAGACATGTGTTGAGCGTACGACCACAATGGAAGAGCTGACCGTAAAAATAGTCAAACTGAAACCTGACCTATATCTTTAATTTCGATCGACGAAAACCTATTTAAAGAAAATCAAGTACTCCACACGAGAGAAACTTGTCGGTAACGATATGTGAAGGGTATCGCGTGTAAATGATAATCGTGATGTGAGTAGAGGGACTATATGGTTGGCGGAATGACTCTCTCGAGAGATTGCTAGCGAACGTAAGGCGCAGGGATTATATCCACTCAGTAGTGAGGCTCAGAAAAGATCATTCTAATAGGACATAGGGCCATTTGAAAAAGGGAATAAGGAGTCGCTAGGTTCACTTGCGCAAACCTAGCCTAGTGGAAACGCTAATCCAAATATACCATTAAAATATACTGCAAGACTTATGCCCACATTATCTAAACATTATTAAACCTTGATATTGAATAAATTTCCTGATCTCTGATTTGCCTGTGCATAATGTATATCGTATTTTTGATGAAGTCCTTGGTGCGTAATATGACTTGGTCCTCAATTTATAGTGAGGTCGCGTGTTTCAGGCAATGGCGATCTACAAAAACATGAATGAGGCGCCGTCGGTGCCATCCGAGAGTGGCACGACCGAGGAGCCCACGATCAAACCACTCTCTGAGGAAGAACTTCATATTCTGGATGAAAAGAAGGCCTTGGAATTCACCGAGCCTCCCGAAGACTTTTTAACCCACCCGGATAAGGACCATCACAGATAATGCAGCCGGTTATCTCGTATAACATTGGAACAGTTTACTTTATAAAGGGACCTGGGTATTGCCAGGGAATCATTCGGATGTAAAATTAACCCGGAGCGATGCAAAATTACCGGTTCGAGTTGTACTCCACTTTGCGGTGTTATAATAAGATAGCTTTGATGGCGACGAGATGACATATATGTGGTGCATATTCGTCATTTTGCGGTGTTGTAATCATATATATTTGATGCCGACAGGACATATTATGCTGTGCATATTTGATGATGTTAACACCTTAACTACGGGGACTCAAATAGTTTTTTTTTTTTTTTTGGTTTCCATCAATGACTAAATAGAGACGGCGTTGAAAGTCCAGTTCATTAATGCCGTTCACAGCTGTTTTGGCCGATATCTTAGTTAACATTAGATCAATCACCCAAAAAACAACAGCTGTGAACGGCATTAATGAATTGGGCTTTTGTCAAGGGGTTGTTTAGTGAGTCACATTGTCATTGCAAAATAAAACGTTTGCATTATACGATCAGATCATGTTCGTTATATTGCTAGTAGCCTAATCTTATAGCATCAAATACTGAAAGTGCCCGCAAAACCCAAATAAAAAATAGTGTCATTTTCCATTTGTATGTTTCCCCAGGGACGACAAAATTAAAACCTAAATTAAAATCTCCATCATTACAATACCTAAGCGAATATAGCTTCGGATTTTGCTCTCCAGAAGAAACTTCCTAAACCTTTCACTCTACTACGCCTCCTACAAAATAACTTTTTTGACAAAACGAAGAAGACCAGAGAGGCATTCAATCGGTACTTTTTATTGTACAAACACAAAGTATATACCAAAGAATTCGGTTTGTTGCGAATCGAGGCTTCGGAGTTAACTACGCAGAGGGAATACAATGTGACGGAGGCGTTGGTCCGTCGAGCGACTCCAGTTCCATTTGCCACAGGTCTGGCATCTGGCGGTCTCACAATGATGAAGGATTCTTAACGACCATGTCTGAAAGGAACAAAAAGAAATTTTTAACTTTTGCTGAAACGCTCCCCAGTGACTTACTTAGAATTGGACGCAGCAAATCACAGTTCGAGCATCGGTAGCTATGATTTCATTGCTGCGTACGCTAGACGGGATTACAAATGTGGTGATCTTAATTGGTCTGTGAAACATGCCGGTTCGTTATATAGGCTCCAGCTCGTAGCGGCAACCTTCATTTTCGGGCTTAAATTCTAGACCTTTGTTTACACTCCATTTCATATTTTCACATTCACATCAATAAGTGGATATGACGGCAGAATTTTTTGTAACTCGTCAAGTAAAGTTTGCTTCCCGTAGGGATGAAGAAACTGTCCCCCAGACCTGTAGAACATTTGTACGCACCACTTGACGGAAGGCGCCGACTGTATGAGCTGTTCTACGAGGCCGCCGAGGATTCTTTCTTCTTCTTCTCGGCCTCCAGCTTGGCCTCCTCCTCCTCGTGCTTCTTGATGACCACCTCCAGCTCGGACGCCGGCAGTACCCGGATCTTGGTCTTACCGTCCTCCCGCACCAGCGTGGCGATCTCCACTGTGGGACACACGGATACGACATGGTTGTCATTAGTAACCGCCAGATTGTAGGAAACGGCTATGACAAAGGCGACGCCACGGTCGCCATTAGTAACCGCCAGATTGTAGGAAACGGGTATGACAAAGGCGACGTCACATAGACGACACGGTCGTCATTAGTAACCGCCAGATTGTAGGAAACGGCTATGACAAAGGCGACGCCACGGTCGCTATTAGTAACCGCCAGATTGTAGGACACGGACATAACAAGTGTGACGACACTGTAGTCATTAGTAAACGCCCGATTGTTGGAAACAGACAAACAAAGGCGACGTCACATAGACGACACGGTCGCCATTATTAACCGCCAGATTGTAGGAAGCGGACATAACAAATGTGACCCCACTGTCGCCATTAATAAGGGCGAGATTGTAGGAAACGGACATAACAAATGTGACCCCACTGTCGTCATTAATAAGGGCGAGATTGTAGGAAACCGACATAACAAATGTGATGCCACAGTCGTCATTAGTAACCGCCAGATTGTAGGAAACAGACAAAAACAAAGACGACGTCACATATATACGACACGGTCGTCATTAGTAACCGCCGATGGTAGGTTGGTTGTATATTCAGGACGCTTTGACCACTTTTGGTCATATCGCGTTAATGGGAGAATAAAAAAGGGAGAGTGGAGTCATGTCCCCGGGGGCAGACATGGCCACAGCGGGACTCGAACCATCGATCCACATGCCGTTAGACTCTCAGGTGGCCAGAGCACTCAATGCAACGCGAGCCCCCGGCCGCCGATGGTAGGACGCATAGGCATAGCAAAAAGCTTAATTACTGATCACATATTATATCATCTACACTACACGGACCCCATTACTAACTATCAGTTGTTAGACAATAGTACACGGCCAAACCTCTCATTCCTACTTAAAAGTTAAACAGAAGCATACAGAAACACAAACCCCGTCCACAGCAGCAATACATAATTAAGAGATTCCTAAACTTGCTTGTGTGCCATAATTTACGTCTGTGGTATCATTCAATTACGTAACGGTATTAACCATCATATTATAGCTTACCCTTTTCCGCACTGAGTTTGTTAGTGTCGAGCGTCTTTCCGAGAACCTTTACGGCCAACTCGAGAGCCTTACGGAGGTTCGTCTCTCCCTCCTTGTACTCCTGCTTCAGGAGGGATATGGCCGCCTACATGCGAAGACAAACACAGACACAGGTTATCACACGCCTCGATTCTCTTCCCAATATACACAGCATATTTAGGGGCACTCTGGACAGAACTTTTAGCTAAGACTAAGTGATCATTGTTACAGTAGGAGTTTAACTCATGATGCTGAACTTAACGAGTATTCAGAGTTGGTACCGGTAGCTTTAGATAATTTTCGAAAATACGGCAATATATAAATATATATTTATATTTATATCTATATATATATACAAAGCAACCGCGTATGATCACTGGGTCACAAACACATCGTTCTCTCGTCAGTGGCATGGTGAGAAGGTACTTACCGCACTGTTGTTGCCTATACAAGTGGCTTTCCAGCCGCCGTAATTGCCGCTAGGGTCGCTCTGGTAGAGCTGGTATCCATAGTGCTTGTCCCAGCCCATGTACAACAATGATACACCAAAGGGTCGCTTCCCTGAAAGTTCATAACAAATGTGCAGTAAGTTTGGTATATTTTAATAAAGACCCTGATTTTACAATCGGATTATTTTGCACTACCACAATTGCATAGTGGTTTAACTTATACCAAATGTATAATAATAAATATGATCTGTATAAGGTAACTATATCTCTGCTGGGAAAGAAGCTGAAGGTTCTTACCACCAAACTGTGTATATGCTTGCTTTATGTCGCATAATGTTGCTACAACTTGTTCGCATGGAATGGGTTCTTGGTATTGTAAGATGTACCTGAAAGATTAAAAAACATGCATTTCAAGGATAAACTAAAAGCAAATGTAATTGACTTAAAGAGATGATTAACCAATGCTGTTCTACTAACTAAATGTTCCTAACAGTTCAAAATTTCCTGTGTGATCCATGTTATGTACCTCTGAGCTATAAGTCGAAGTTCATTGGTGAGCACATTGGCATCTGATGTGATTCCTGCCACACTGCAAGCCATGTCCCTGAAATGAAGAGATACAATAACAACTATATGTATATTCAAATATTACTCATGCCAAGCAGCCAGTAACAATAGCCACAAAAATTCTTACTTCCAGCTTATTGGGTACTGATAATATTCACAACTACTGGTAAAACCAATTTCACAGAATAACTTGTATGGTACATTAACTAAACTACCGGTACAATGCCATCATAGCAATTTGTAACAGGAACTCCATAATGGTGAATTGGTAGAATTGCAATGGCAATTCTCAAACCAGCAGATCTAGTAGCAGTGGCATGTTCAAGCAAACTGGTTACTTCATCAATCAACTTACTCATGTAATTTATATATCTTTTCAGAGTGGGACACTTCATCTAACAGCTTATTTGTATTTCGTTTTTCTGCAGCAAGCAGGACTCCATCTTCTGCCAAAATTCCCAGGCACGTTCCTGCATGACCAATGGCCTCCATTGCATATTCCACCTGATACAGTCGCCCTGTAAAAGGATTTGTAACATGTAAATCAGAAATTCATATAGCTATAATTTGCATTTAGCATGTTTAGATTATTGGTATACTATAAAGCTCCATCAATCGGTTATTTAGACCTTCTTAACCAGAATGCAATATAATTATTGGTAATTAATCTTGATATGGTATCGTTCTTCATCAAAGCTATTTAAAGGCTTCTTTATCTAAATCCAATAAATCTAAAAATATTGTTTGAGGATTATATTCTAAGTAACCAAATCATAAAATAGCCTCTCATAATAAATAATTATAGATTTATTAAGCATCATTGAGTTTATTTCTTCAACAAAATTTAAAACATATCTATATAGCTTATCAATTAACTTAAATATATAAATTTTATAATAATAATAGGAAATACTTTACCTTCAGGCGAAAAGATTGTGGTACGTGTATCATATCTTCGAGACTAAAATGAAAAGTAATGAGACAGAAATACAAATTAAAATCATTGCTATTGATTTAAGATAAATAGATAGTTTACTCATAAATAAAGGTGCTATAATTGTATAATTTGACCTTGGCGCAAGTGCCCCCAGGCAAGCCCGCTTCTCTAGGGGCACAACGGTAACAATGTTAAAATCCTTCGACGTTAGTAAGGAATCAGCTGTAGCTTTTATTATAATGTGGGCGCGTACAATAATAGTGCTTATGTATTCTATATACCTTGTTCTATCTTCTGACATCAAGAAAGTGTGTCAACACTATATAGTTGCAGTCATATTTTTGCGAACAAATGTTGGAGCATACTACTTTTCCCTACCAACGGCCATGCGTATGCAGCGCCACCTGGCAAATCCCGCCACCATTTGAATGATTTGTAGCCTGGGTCGCAAACTTTGTAACAGTCAATGACCTGTGAAATAGGGCGCTGCTGTTGCCCTTAAGTTCAAAGTGAGCGACTGACAAGGCCCTTTAGCAGAGAGTCATATGCTAACGGAAAGGAGGAACCAAGTTGCATTCACAGGTACCGGCATCCGCCAAAAACAAATATGGCGGACAGCTGGTCGGGAACAGTTGTGTGCTCCAACATTTCTTCGCGAAAATATAACCGAAACAACCTAGTGTCGACACACTTTCTTGATGTCAGAAGATAGAACAAGGTATATAGAATACGTAAGCACTATTATTGTACGCGCCCACATTATAATAAAAGCTACAGTCGATTCCCTACCAACGTCGAATGATTTTAACATTGTTACCGTTGTGCCCCTAGAGAAGCGGGGTTGCCTGGGGGCACTTGCGCCAAAATTTGACCATGATAGAGAGAAAATGACATTTAAACTGACTAGACATATTTTCATAAAAAGTAAATATTAAATAACCAGGGCTACCGTATTTCACGTATGTTTTCGGATACTTAAAAATAATTGTTTTTCTGGCTGTCCGAATATTTACAGTCAATAAAATGGACTCCCGCATCCACTGTCCGAAAACATACATATATAAAATATCGATTAAGAATTACTACATTACGAGTCGACTGGTGCCGATTATATCACTTAACACCCAGGTGTTGCTGCTTCACACCTTAACAGCGGGTAAGGTGATCAAGAGTATAATATTGTTTTGAAGATACTCAGAGTGCAATCTGCTAGCGTCAGATCTCTCATCTGTTACAGGAGATAAAATATACTCGATAACTTTAATGTCAGTGAAGATATAGGTGACTTCTGAACTGCATGATGTACATATTGTAATATGATCTTCGGTAAAATAAATGAATCAAATACTTTCATGCATTCCGTGATTTAAGGCTTGTTTACTTTCGCGGTTTATAAACAACTCATCCGCCGACTGACTCGTCCGTCGGCCAGCACAATGGAGACCAAAGCCTAGCTCACTACTTGACAATCAAGGTGTTGCTCTTTCACACCTGATACGCAGCACAAATAACCCCCTAGACAGCGACTTGCCCCTCTCGCCGAAAGCCTGTAATCACAAGCAGTGAAGTGCAATCATGGGGGCCGGCACTGCGCAATAACAAAGGAGCCTAGATGCATTGTTAATTTAGGTCCGATAGTGTCCGAAAATATACATACACTTGAAAATATATCTGCGTTGGGTGTCCGAAAACTTACAGTACACGAAATTCATCCTATTTCTGCCTTTGAGGGGGTGTCCGAAAATATAGTGTCCGAAAACATACGTGAAATACGGTACACAAATTTGATAAAACAGGTTTCACAAGTTCAGAAGCAAATCATTCAAACACTAACAATCTGTCTAAAGCCTGGGTAGCTCGGTTGGTAGAGCAGCTGACAGCTGATCTTAATTTAAATTAAACCCTGATGTCAATGAAATCTTGACTTGAACTTTGAAGTTGAGAACTTGAGTAACTGCGACAGAGTTTCACTTTCAAATCAGCACTGAAACGCTTGCATATAGACTAAATCTAGGCAAAATTATCATGCAAAGCATTTGTGCGACATGCAAATGCGTGGCAGGTAAAGAACTCCCTCATTGAGAGGAGTCCTTAGCGTTCCCAAATCATCTATTTGGGTAATTATTCGCCCGTTGTCAGTGTTGACAGCGCACTTTTTGGGCGATATTAGAGGTAAATGGATCGACGTGACAAGGCGAAAACGCACGGCGACCATATTACGAAGTCTACCAGTGGATTGGAATGACAAAGCCTTCTATGTTATGTTCCTGGCACCACACGAATGATAAACTGCACAAGCATTGCATAGTTATTCCGTGTTCAACGAATACTTAATTTGATTTTAGCCAAATGCAAGAAACCTACCATCTTGGCGATAATGCAGAGCGTGCATTCACCGGCGTTGTTGCTAGTTTCGTACGAGAGTCGCTCCACGCAAGAGCGCATGCGTCCTCATTACCATGTCGCGGTCTATTTAACTCCGCGCAGGTGGTGACAGCTGGCGGACACATCCCTCAGATTATCGATTCGCGCCAACTGCTGGCTGCGCCTATGGGAAGAGCTTTCCAGTTCACAATCAAAGTTGAATGAACACGGTGAGGATCTTTGCGATGTGGCACTTGTGCATCCATTTGTGATTGACAGTAACTGATGCAGGCCTGTCAAAGTTGCATGTGTGGGCAACCAGAAACTATTACTAGGCCTACCATGCATCTCGTCGAAGAAAGATCAGTCGCCATGGCAGAGTTAAACCTCGAAGGATTGATCCTTACATGATTTATAATTATCTTTATCGCACTTGAATAGATCGCGATTATTTCGGACCCGATGCTGCATATCGCTAGGGGAATGCGGACATCGACATCTGACTAATGCATTAACCTCTACCAAAGGACCAGATTATACCAATGGGAACATCGACAGGACCCATATATGCTGACTAAGGCATACAACTATACCAAAAGCATTGGCTTGCAAAGGATATATCTATGCCCTATGTCGACAACAGTAGATGCCTAGCCGGTTATATACTATAGCCTACAGGGTACGGCGTTAATATACACAGTGCAGGGAAAATCAGCATAGTTTTGGTTCTATCCCACGTACGTCACCATGACAATGTCTGGCACAGCAGCTGGATTAAGCGTCTTGCTGTGCATCACTTTCACCGGTCTTGGCCTCATACGTCCAGTATCTACCCAATCGGTGAACGTGGCTCTCAACAAACCCATATCGGCTAATATAACGTGCGGATTCTTCGGGGAGGAGTATTTCTTTGGCCACGACCAAGAGTACAGTCCTCCGGCCGAGAGAGAACGAAACAGGCAGATCTGTTATAATGTCACCCAGCATCCGCCGTCAGCCATGGTTGATGAAAATACCGACAGCTTCTGGCAGAGCACCTCGCGGTCCAACCTCATCTTTGCCGGATTCAGCCGAGACTCATCTACGCCGGATGTCGTCATATCTTTGGATTTGGAGCAGGTGATATATATATATACATGGACCATATATTAGAAGATGAATATGACAGTGGAATTTGTTATATCCACAGGCCACAGAGGAGGATCCAGGGGTTATGGAGGGGGGGGGCGACCCCCCCCCCCCCACCGCAGGGGCGGATCCAGACTTTAGGGGGTGGGGGACTTGAATTTCGCGATTACAGTGCATAGGCGGCGGAAGCGGGTGAGGGGGTGGGGGGGCACCGGCCTTTCTTCAGCATCAGGTTGCTACTCCTGGCCTCGGACAGGGATAGGCTTCTTTATTTTCGGGGCTATACCTGTAGGTGGGGGGGGGCTTCTGCAGCTTGACCAGGGGGTGGGGAAGGGGGGGGGCCTAAGCCGCAGTAGCCCCCCCCCCGCTAGATCAGCCACTGCTCCCCCCCCACCTTTAGGGCCGAAATTTATACCATTTAACATCTAAAAACCAAAACCGGCACCCCCTATCCAGCCTATTTAGATTCGACCCTGAAACCGCCCCCCCCCACCCCCCGTCCAGATTATCTGGATCTGCCCCTGGGCCAATGCATATGAATTGTTCAGAGCTTTCGGATGCCCACCCTCAGAGGAGACCAGAGTTCTGTTCAAATTTATTTCTACGGTACCGTTTTTAATGTGGACCTACCTTTCCCCCACTAAACTCCTACCCCGGTCGTAGAGCTGGCTCTCCCCAAATCACCCTCCCTCCACATTTTGTTTCCTCACGCTTTACTGGATTCGCATGTTGGTATGGTGTAGCCGCCCAATTTTGGGTGTAACGAAGATCCCGTGACGCTCATGGGCCAATCATGAGAGATGGATCTTGGATGCACACTGAACTGGGCTGTCGTAAAGTATCGGATGGGCCATTGTTGTTCGATCGTGCCACACCCAGCCATAGTTACGCATATAGATATAGCGACTTTGTCCAAACAATACACCCATGAATGTATGGTAAATATCAGTTAGTAAATATTCCCCATGCATTATCGAATGTTTCTCTGGGCTATAATAGACCCAGTGATTTCGCATGATCCATAAATTCAAACTGTGACATTACGACGGAAATGCTTGTCCTGTATGCTTCGAATCGCTTTATAACATACCGTGTCTCGTTGGCAGTGTGGGTGCTGATTCATCAACCATACTTAGCGCTACGCAATTTGAAACCGGTTTCCCTGCAAAGAACAGCAAATACCAAATCACCAAGAGCTTTTTTAGAATGAGGAGAGGTTGAATCGATAACTTGTTGTGATTCTGAATGCTACCGACAGGAGTGTGCGACGCCAGGACGAAAGCCCGTGTATGTTGCGCGTAACTTACGAGATTATTATGAATATTACAGTCCCGCGAATTCATCTGAGTGCCAAATCTTCCTAGTTCAAATGAACAACAGTAAGAAGTCACTATGTAAATAGTTAAGCACCGAAGACGTACTTCCAACCAAAATTGCGTAAGTAACGCAGCAGCAAAATATGGTCAGGGTAAAACAGGGCCAACAATTTGCAATTGTAATTCGCTAGAGGGACCTGCATAAAACGTAAAACGTTACGAAGAGGGTGACTGCATGGGTGGGTCCGGCCGCGCAATTTGATCGAAACCCCCAGGTTCACTGCAGAGAGTGAAGGACACATTTTAGATAAACTTGCTCCTCAAAACAACGGGCAACATGGTGTATATACTGCACATCCCCCGACATCGCATTAACCCGCTACTGGATACGAACGGTCTGAGCATCTGCTGTCGCCGATATGCAGAGATGGAATCTATCTATTATGCCATACGGACGTCGGTTCCCCATTTTTGTGTGACATCATTAACGCTGCGCGAAAGTATTCTCTCGTGTTTTCTCGTCGTAACTCTCGCCCTATGTTCTATGCATTGAAACCGAATCTCTGTATGTCCTATGTGGCACTGCTTGAGCCACGATCGATCTATTCTGTAATCGGCAATTAGTTACCCCGTCCTTCTCTAAAAACTAGATTTTGTCCAAGGATGTAAGAGGGTTATGCGATATAACAACAATACCAGTCTAACATTTCTAATACATTAACGATTAATTCAATACTATTGCACAACGCACCACTAGTTTCGTTAATGTATACATTATACATTTTGTTTCGCTGTAGATAATAACATATAATAACTTGATTAATACTGTGGCTCATCATTTCTTCTCTGTGGCTCATATCATCTATCATCTGTGACTCATATTATGTACCATCTGTGACTCATATTAGCTATCATCTGTGACTCATATTGGCTACTATCTGTGACTCATACTAGCTATCATCTGTGACTCATATTAGCTATCATCTGTGACTCATCAGCTATCATCTGTGACTCATATTAGCTAACATCTGTGACTCATTAGCTATCATCTGTGACTCATATTAGGTACCATCTGTGACTCATACTAGCTATCATCTGTGACTCATATTAGCTATCTTCTGTGACTCATATTAGCTATCATCTGTGACTCATTAGCTATCATCTGTGACTCATATTAGCTACTATCTGTGACTCATACTAGCTATCATCTGTGACTCATATTAGCTATCTTCTGTGACTCATATTAGCTATCATCTGTGACTCATTAGCTATCATCTGTGACTCATATTAGCTACTATCTGTGACTCATACTAGCTATCATCTGTGACTCATATTAGCTATCACCTGTGACTCACATTGGCTACCATCTATGAATCATACTAGATATCATCTGTGACTCATAGTAGCTATCACCTTTAACTCATATTAGCTATCATCTGTGACTCATACTAGCTATCATGTGTGACTCATATTAGCTATCATCTGTGACTCATATTAGCTATCTTCTGTGACTCATACTAGTTATCACCTGTGACTCATATTAGCTATCATCTGTGAATCCTATTAGCTACCATCTGTGATTCATACTAGCTATCATCTGTGACTCATATTAGTTATTGTCATATTTGTAGTTTGAGACATCAACTCTTTTGGTGAATCTTTAGTTAAGATCATTTGTTGTCAGTGGCTGATGCCAGTTTCGGCCGTTTCTATGGCTCATATCATTTAATCATCCGTTTCATGTCAGCTATCCGTCGTTTCTATGGCTCATGTCAGTTATCATCCGTTTCTATGGCTTATGTCAGTTACAATCCGTTTCTATGACTCATGTCAGCTGTCGTCCGTTTCTATGGCTCATTTCAGTTATTATTTCAGTTATCAATCCAGCCACTGCTTATAATCTTCACTCAGGCTCGTGGAAACCAAAATGAAATTGGGGGGCCCATGCATGCTTCCTTATTGGGAAAAAAAACGAGGCGACTGCCGACACCTTATATATCTTTTCCAGACATGACAAATTATCAGTCTTAAACCACGCAAAGAAATTCGCGCTTCGCTAAATAAATAATAAGTCATCCAAATTTATCCAAGAGCTAATTCGGCACTCATGTCCTTTTCCCCTTGAGCTAATCCGACGCTCATCTGACTTAATTAAAATAATTGGGGGGCCCATGCATGCTTCCTTATTGGGAAAAAAAACGAGGCGACCGCCGACACCTCATATATCTTTTCCAGACATGACAAATTATCAGTCTTAAACCACGCAAAGAATTCGCGCTTCGCTAAATAAATAATAAGTCATCCAAATTTATCCAAGAGCTAATTCGGCACTCATGTCCTTTTCCCCTTGAGCTAATCCGACGCTCATCTGACTTAATTAAAATAATGTCCATGTTTAGGAATTGATCGAGTAACGTCATAGAATCATTTTAACTCCACCTCTAGCTGTACATGGGTGACCTGATACGGTTGACCATGGGGAACGCCAAGCGACCTGGGAGCGTGGCACTTCTCAAGTCCATCGACGGCGTCTCCTACCAGCCCTGGATCTACCGGGTCTCGGACGAGGCTACGTGCACCTCGGTCTTCGGCGTCCCTGTCCTCTACACGCCAAGGACGGTCAGCTCTGTCGTCTGCCAGGGATACGCCACGCGTATGCTGACCACAGGGGAAGAAGTGAGGGTTAAAATCTGCGTCGCAACAGATGTTTTCTTGTTTAAGTGTGGCTGTACTGCACAATTTTGTTTGTTAGAATAGTGAATACCATGCACCAATTATTGCAAGAAAACGTAAAATATACTTCGCTCGATTAAAAATTAAGATTACATGAAATATTACAAATTGGAATATTGATTTGCCTGCCATCGCATAGCTGGCTAACGGAAACAATGTAGGCGACGTGGAAATACGGAGTGTATATAGTTCTCAATGTTATTGGTACTGCGAATTCGGCTTTTAAGTTATTATTGCCAGGCTTGGTAATGCACACTTCTGGCGTAGAAAATGGTCTCTGAAGAACAGACTAGTTTGATGGACGTTAGCATTAAAACCGCTTTCAAATTGATTGATTTTCCCCTAACAGGAGATATTTGGAAGTTTGAAGGGCCGTAATTTACATATTTGCGTGTTACTTTTCAGGTTTATTTCTTGACAAGTTTCCTCATAAACGTAGCGAACTTCTAATAGCTTTTCCGTTACGTATCTGATTCCAGCTGCAGTTTAACTTTGCGTCGGTGGCTCCTGCGTTGGAGGTGAGTGAACTAGTTCTACATACATGTTTTTTGTTAAAAAACCAAAACAATAACGAACTATGCTGTACTAACGTTAGTGACGCTTTGTGCAAGTTTTCGGATCAATTCTGGAAACTTATTTTCTTACATATGTAAAAGCGTGCGTCTTGTTTTACAGAGTTGGAGAACACTTCGATACCTTCGCATACAGTTCTATGGCATGGACCTGACCGTCAGCATCGCAGCGGTTAAGTTTGTAAGTTATCCGTTCATTATTCAAATCAGCAAATGCAAAGGAAGCATGAAATGGTTAATGTATTTATAACATCCCCTCGTCAAAAGCGGTTGTGACATGGCTTTTTGTTCAGGAAGCGGGCGTATCATAGACATATGTCTATACTGTGCATACACTATTATCGATGACCTCTTGGAGTATGGGGAGAGCTGTCACGGTACACTGCACAATGCGCCACCTGTGCCACGCGCCACTCAGCAATTCTGGCGGGAAAACTCCCATGCTTTTGCCGACCGACGGAATGGAATGATGGTACAACGTTAGAGCAGTCACAATGGAAACATCGATTTTTCTTCCCGGGACTGACTGCATGGTTGGTTTTCCCTCCTCGATCGCCTCGCTTCCCCCGCGCCTCCAGTTCCTCCCGTACAAGGCCATCAGAGTTATTGTCAATACTGCAGCAGCATCTGCAACAGCATGCAGTAGCCATAGCCATAGCCTTTAAGCCAGACGGGCTACGGGTAAAAACTAGCGGGGATACCTCTGAGTGAGGGAGTCAACTGACGAACCGTATTGACAAACTTACGGACAGCTGGCGTGTTCTCCGGGGAAGAACCGATCAATATGTGCAACGCGTGTCTGTAATATAGGCCCATAGCTAGGTGTGTGTGTGGTGGGGGTGGGGGGGGGCATGGCTCTGGGTGGCTACATGACCACCTGTGGACACGCCCTGATGGTATTTAACAGGACTGCGGCTGCTCACGCCCTCATCTATGGGTCTGAGCTAGATGACATAAATCGGAAACGATATATCCAGCCGTTTAATACAGCCAATGTTAAAAGTTCCTTTATATGTACTTGCTGCGAAATGCTACTATTTTGAGCTTTGGACATTGCAGGGTTCGATCTCACCCTTGGTGGTTGGATAGCCTGTCTGTTTGGTATCAGCGAAGTCGATATAGTATTTGTTATTCATGTGTCGATATTATTGGGGCGTTGCTGTCGATAGCATTAAGGGTGTGTCCCAATTACATTTGCATGATGGATAGGGTGTGCTGAACTTCGAGCCGCATAACAGACGCTAGATAGTATTTAACATGCTGAACTACCGGGTTACGTGTGCATTTGTTCCTAAAGTACTCCATCATAATAATCAGCTATATTATTAAAATAACCGCCGTGTAGAAAGATCAACAGCCTAAATGGTTGCGGGTTCAAACCGCAAACTGAGGGCGTTTAATCCTTTCACCCCTTTGCCTTCTATGTGTTGATTGGCTCGGTTTAGCTCATGTCTGCACACACTTATGTTTCCCCTTACGTAAAATACTTTAATGTCTTTCCACCCATCACTCACCCAACAAAGGGCGCTCGTTCTTTGCATCACGTCTGTCCCAAATAACGGTTAACCTATGGCCTGACCTCAGCGGTGTTGAGGTCACACAAGGTCGATGCAGAATGTAATCTATTTATTCCGTTATCATGTGGTCAGGACTGGTGCCTCTGAAAGAAACATTGGTGAAAATAAGAGGAGGTTAACAGTTTGCTCTTTAGTTTGCTACATATACATATGTAACATACATCTAACGCACGATCTCCCGGGGAGAGGGCGTTCCTCTTAAGCTATAGTCCCTCTGCCCCACCTCAAAGTTTACCATCAGAATTATCCTTCATACGCGAAAATTTAAAATGAATATAATGAAAGATATATTCGCAGTGTGGCATCAAATACACCATTGTCTGTGCTGTGCTACTGGTACCGCGCCGGGCGTATGCGTTGGGTTTTGATTAATTATAAGCCATGTCACCTTCGAACTACGATTTTGCTTTCGATTGAGGTCAAAGGCGTATCGTACGACAACGGAATGTCTATATTTTTCAAAGTCTGCATCGAAAATACAAAATGCCACCTAAACTCTCAAAAACCGGTCATGACCCCAGCGCCGTTGAGGTCAACGGTGAGGTTGGCGGTTATGTGGCACAGAGCCGCTGTGAGGAGCGAGCTCCCTCTGCTGGCAGTGTGCCGCAAATATTGTCTTTACTTTGCTGTGGCATGCGCCTGCGCCCAACTAGTGTCTCCATTTTCCTCTGACATATATCTGGCGCACAACAATTGTCTTAATTAGAATCTGACGTACGTCTCACGTGCAACATTTGCCTTCATTTTGTTCTGATAATTTGTTGACGTACAGTAAATGTCTTCGGCACCTTTTGCTGACATAACTCTGACACACAGTAATTGTCTTCAATTGCCTCTGACGTACATCTGACGTACAAACTATTGTCTTCATTTTCTTGTGACGTAAATCTGACGTACAATTCTATTATGTTCATGTTCTTCTGACATACATCTGACGTACAATTCTATTGTGTTCATGTTCCTCTGGCGTAGCCTATGCCGATCTGACGTCCTGTTTTCCCCGCCAGCACCACTACTCCGTGACCAACATTGAGGTGCAGGCCGAGTGTGCCTGTAACGGGCTCCAGTCCGACTGCCTGGTCAACCAAATCACCGGCCAGTTCGGGTGTATCTGTGGCGGAAACGCCGCCGGCACATACTGCGAACAATGCGAGCCCTTCTACAACCAGATGCCATTCACACCCGCCCAGGAATGCCAAGGTCATTTTCGTCTCATATATAGAGTAGTAGGTCAGGCCGTAATTGCCAAGGGTATCTGTGTAGGCTAATGCGCGTCTTATAATAATAAGTCCATTTGTTGCTTAATTAACTGATCAAGGCATATTTTTTAAATCATGTACTACACATACATACGTAAAGTATCCCCCTGTCCCATGAAATCGTTGTTGATTTACTAGTTTATACAGTTACAATCAATGCCAGTAGAAAAAGACTAAATTTTCTTAAAGCAGAGCCTGCATGTGAAGCACATGGTGATATCAATACGGCAGTCTCATTATTAATTAGAGCCTTTCACACAGCGGCAGAGAACATCCCACGCGACGAAATGACACAGTCTTTATACACACATATATTTACCATAAGCTGATCGATAACCCGTGTTCTTACATGTGATATTCCAGCTTGCAACTGCTTCTCCCATGCCGAAGAGTGCTACTACAACGCTACCATTGCCGAGCAGGGGCTCAGCCTCAACGCCAACGGCCAGCGGATAGGGGGCGGGGTGTGTCTCAACTGCAAAGACAACTCGACTGGTAAGCAACCTTTCACGCCCGGGGGTGGGGGGGGGGCACTACATGTAGTTAGGAATATACACTATGGGCGGCCCAAATGACCCCTTTTTCGCCTTTCTTCTCTCAATCCCTGAGTTCTTCCAAAAATTGCAGTTTATGACTATATAGTCCAGTTGATATAGAAAGTGTTCATATAACGTCAAGACGCTTTGTCATGAATGTCAGTGTCTATTTCAGATGCCTTTTTTAACCATAAATTTCTGTCCGCGTCTATTTTAGATGCCCTTTTAACCACAAATTTCTATGGTAACAAAATTCTGCTCTTAAAAACATGACAGCAACGCATAGGAGCGTAACATGGGCTCAAGCACAACCAAAGAACTTTTGTTCATATAAAAATCATGTGCAAGACAGCATGGGTTTGAATTTGAAAAAGTGTATGTTTATATTTATTTATCAAAATGAATATCTGCCTCGTGTGTATCATACATGGCTGTTTCGACGGTCAACCAAATAAATTAAGGGGAAGAAAGTCAACGGTATATCAACGAAGCGTGTTTATAACAGACGCAACATATACCTTGTGTTATCTTGTCTTGCTAAGCATATGAGAGGACATTTCTGCCAAGCGTTTGTAACATATATGACGCGGCATTCCATTTATAGTTTCGTATGCCCAGATCTATGCTGGCTGCAGTAAGCGTGTTATATACGTTAAACTATAATAGAGACGGTTTCTCCGTTCCGCCTATCACAACATGACCTCTAATATGCAATCAATGCCAAACGTGAAATGGTTGTTTCTTTTTTTCCTGGCAAACCCGCTCGGTAAATGCACATTTTCAGAGCCCCCCGCCCCCCCCCCCCCCCCCCTGGTCGCTAGTTTTAACATATCCGCTGGGTATCTTTCTCATTTCAAATATGCACTCTCTCCAGCATCAAGGGGGGCCCCCCCGTCCCCACTCCCACCATATTGTATAATAGTGCCCTCCCCTCCAGGGGGGGGGGGGTACGTGAGCTTCACCTAGAGACGTTTATGTGAGTTCCCTTATTTCAGGCGTTAACTGTGAGCGGTGCGTTGATTACTTCTACCGCCCGGCGACGCTGCAACAGACCGATCCCCTGGCATGTCAGCCATGCGTTTGCTTCGTGGACGGGGTCAGGCGGACTGAGGACACGGGCCTGGTCGGCGACTGCGTCATGAACAATGACGCCATACTCCCGGTTGGGCTGGTGAGTCACGTGTCAGCGCTTCGGTGGCGATCTACTTTCGCGATTACGAAATGATTTTTAAGTGAATTGCGAATTGATCGACGCGCTCGTAAGCTTCGTTTCCCACATATTTTGTCGGTTATATATGTATTTTATACTTTATTATGTGTCCATAACTCGTATATTAGATAGGAACTTAATATTGCTAGTAGTTAATATTTTAGAAACATATTGCATTTTGCTCTTCATTTCGTTCTGACAAACATCTGACAAACCACTACGATCTGCCGGTAGATGGCGTTCTGCTTACGCTATAGGCACACGTCAAATTTAACATTGAATTAAAAATTTAGTAATCGGCCGATAGATGGCGTTCTGCTTACGCTATAGGCACACGTCAAATGTAACATTGAATTAAAAAGTTAGTTGTGTTAGACTTTGCATGTTAATTTACTGAAGTCGCATGCAAGTGTATATGAAGGTTATTATTGTCCACTACTGTATGAACTCATCTGTTCAGGCTCCAGGCGACTGCTTCTGCAAGCCTAACGTACTAGGCTCCAGGTGTGACCAGTGTAAAACTGGATTCTTTAACCTGACGCTAGACAAGGCAGCGGGCTGCCAAGGTAAGTTCAATTAAAATCAAGTAAGTTCCATTAAAACAAATGTTATTACCTGACCAACAAACTAACGTTTTTGTCTTTTACACAATTTTTATTCTCGTTTTTACGTCAGTGATGTTTCAAATTTGTTATGCTATTTTTCTGTTAATTTTTTTTATGTATGGTAACTGTGGGCTTTTTTCCCCTAACTCACAATTGATACCGTCTTAATATAATGCCAGTTTTTTTGTACCAGTACCAATACCGTTCTCATTTTCTATCCTTACGTATTACCTTTATTTCCCTGTAGATCGTGGTTGAATAATAGTTGCCTTGATCTTTACATCTTCAGCATGCGAATGTAACGCCGCTGGCACGATAGCGGGCAACGTCATTTGTGAGTCTGACGCCCTCGGTCAGTGTCCTTGCAAGGTCAACGTGATGAACAGACGCTGTGACGTGTGCGTCGACGAGTTCTATGGTCTGACGTCAGTGGATGTAGATGGTACGTGTGTAATCGAGCCACGTACTTAACTCCGTAGCTATGGTTTGACAACTCCGTTTATGGGGCGTTTGCGTTTGCGTGCCCTTTAAGCGAGCTGGCTGATAATTATGTTATCATCGAATACGGCATTTAAAATTGGTATGGCTGCCTCGGATTTGAATCTATATGCACATTTTCGCGCTTGGTCAACGTACTTTGATAGATATAATTTAACACTTAGCTGTCCCAACGATCGCATGTTACTCTGTTCACAAGCTGCATGGTAACTGACTACATCGTGAGCGATTTCGTTCACTTTATATATCATATCAGATATGTTTGGGTTGAATCCACTTCAAGTTCAAGTCAGACTAGCTTCAGATTCTGAGATCTTTCACTGATAATTATGAAGTAATGAGAACTGGTTTCCTCGTGGTTCCTCAGGCTGCCAACCCTGTGGGTGCGACCCGGGCGGAGCATTCTCCAACCGCTGTGACAAAATTACGGGGCAATGTGGTTGCCGTGGCAACGTCATTGAGAGGCAGTGCCGCAGGTAAGTCGTTCCTTAGAGCTTGATTGACGGGCGTGCAACGTCACTAGAGGAAACAAATGCGATAAATATGATGAATGGGACTTTGAGTTAACAGTGGCGGTGAATTGACATCGAATTGACATCGACCTTGGCGTCGAATTGACATCGACCTTGGCGGTGAATTGACATCGACCTTGGCGGTGAATTGACATCGACCTTGGCAGTGAATTGACATCGACCTTGGTGGCGAATTGACATCGACCTTGACGGTGAATTGACGTTGACCTTGTCGTCGAATTGACATCAACCTTGGCGTCGAATTGACATAGATCTTGGCGTCGAATTGACATCGACTTTGGCGTCAAGTTTGACGTCAATTGGGACGTTATGTTCGGTTTAACCGCTTCTTAATTTTATTAGGCCCGTGGTGTAGGATGTTTGGACATCTATCCTACCCTCATGCGCCCTGCGGTTGGTCCATAATACTTGGAACGCACACGGTCATCGCAACCATGACTGACCACGTAATGCAGTTGCGCGCACATGCATTTGAAACCCGCCATCTTTCTTTGTAAGAACACAATCGACCCTCTGGAATCATGTCGTCCTCGACATCGATTAGAATTGCAGTAAACGCATAGCTGAATTGTATTGCACGTGCGTTACCCTGGAAAATTTAACTTCCATATTCATATGTTGCCGCTTGCTCTGCAGCCCTCAGACCGGGTTCTTCTACCCGGCGCTGGACTACATGTCTGGGGAGTTCGAGGTCCTGGAGAGGCCGTGGGGACGCACCGAGCCGAACTACAAGGGATTTGGATACGCCATCCTGGGAACCGGGGTGAATTTATGGCCTTTATGTCTTGTCACATCAGGCAAGATCATAATTGCTGCCTGAATGTGTGATTAATTAATTACTAGAGTCGCTGGGGCGAGATGCGGATGGCGGAGTGATACCAATGTGGTTAACGTTACGCACGCGTGAAGCCGCCAAAAAAAGAGTACCAGAAAGTACCAAATATAAGCTAGTGTACACTTCTCGCATCATTGTAGTACTAAACCCGTGAAACTCATTATATATGTAATAAGGTCATTGAAGTAATTAAGGCCCAACGCCCGTGGTACATATACAGTTCACGAAAATATGTGCAAATAAATACATGCGTCACTATAGTTTTCTAAAGCTAAGTATCTCTGGGCGTTTGTTTATATATTCATTTTGGTAAGTCATTTTATATTATGGACGTAACAACAGTTAAATACAAGCAGGCGGCATGAATAAAAACAGCAAATTCGAATTACAATCTTAAAATGGTTAAATCTGATCTATTCCTATAGGCTGCTCATTCACGCAAGTGATATTTAAAAAGAAACCATTCTGCACCTGTAATGGTATGTAATGGGTCTTGTATTCTCGTGTGCCTACAGCAAATCGCCTCCACCTCACTACGAGTCCCAGCGCAGTCGGCCTTTACCGAGTCTTTCTACATCCAGCTGAGATACAGGAGTCCCACTGTCCAGTCCGTCTTTATGTCGGTCACCCAACAAGGTAACTACACATACTGGAGAGAGAATTAGTCCGAATTGTTTCTGTCTTTAGATATAATAGTCCAGTAACGCCCATATGAGTCCCAGGCTGCGGACAAACGTGTCCAATGTGTGTATTGAATTATGCGATGATCGAATTTCGTACATTGTGTGGTAGCTTAACGGACTTAAATAGCAGTATGTGTATAATAATGTAATAATATGTATAACTGATGTAAATCAGAAAAGATCAATATGGTTTGGGAAATGTTATATCTATAGCTAACAATTACTATTAGTTGGGAATCCATCCTCTTGAGATAACAGTTTATGGTCTTTGCACTACGGAAGATTCCTCATAAAATTGTGAATATGTATACACTCAAATGTCGATAACCATTTTGCACAGTTTGGGCCAAGTACGAAAGAAGAATGTAACGTGATCTTTTATTTAACATCTCTTAACATCTGTTTACATGCAAACGTAAGTTTAGTTGGTCAGCACGCTGATCGAGCTGGAGATCAACAGATCGGTGGTCCGAACCCTTGCACTTGTATCAGCATCTTGGCCCAATGTCAACCACTCATTTCATCGTCCCAGGTAACTTTCTTCGTGTGCACCGAAGCGGCCTAAGAAAACCAAAATTTCATTCCTTGTCCCCCCCCCCCCCGAACAGGCACGGGACAGGTACAGAGATCTGGTCTGACCGTGGAGGCCTGTACTACCGGCTGGTGTTACAACACCGGCAACCCCTTCGTCCTGGCCCGGGGATTCACCTACTCGGTGGCTGTCGATCCTTCTGCAGACCTCCTCCTGGTAAGTCTCGAAGTACATATCCTTTAAACCGCCAGACTTAGACGTTGGGTGTTTATGCGAAGTGCAGTTGGAGGCCCCGAAAGGCCCGGTACCCAATTCAGCCGGCCTCCCGTGGCCACCAACTGCACACCGCAGGAATACGCAACGACGGTACTCAGGCGGTCGGCCTCCCTGGGCCTGCAAATCGCTACGCATCACAACGCAACGGCGGTTTAAAAGAGTCTTGGTGTTGGTTTGGTCCGCGATTTACCTAACGCAGAATTGTGAAGATGCAGATAAATAAGTCGTAAATATTTCCAACTATTTCCAAATGTATCATTATTATTATTGTATCATTATATAGGAAACGTTCCCAGCTGTGGCAGTTAAGGCATGGAATTTCATACAACTGTAGTCGTTTGTTATATGGCGAACTTTTCTTGATACGCTACTGGTAGTGTGCCGCCGCTACAGAACTTTAAACATTTATTTACGCATCTAGCTTTCAGTATTAAGACGGTGGCAGTTATGATGCAACAAGCGTTCTTTTCAATACAACAAATTGTGAAGAACTGCTAATTTTGTTCCAGGACCAAGCCATCGCCATGCCGGTACAGTACGAGAACGCCTCCCTGGTCCTGGGAGAAACTTTAGCAAGCCAGTTTACTGCTACGTGCGATCCGCTCAACCACCAACTTGGGTAAGATCACATTAAAATGTTCTTGTCTGTTTAGTTCGCTCAGTTTGATGTACAATTCTTCTTCTCCTGGGTCAATTATCTTCTCCTCCTGGGTCAAGTATCTTCTCCTGGTTCAAGTATCTTCTCCTGGGTCAAGTATCTTCTCCTGGGTCAATTATCTTCTCCTGGATCTAGTACCTTCTCCTTGGTCAAGCATCTTCTCCTGGGTCCAGTATCTTCTTCTCCTGGGTCAAGTATCTTCTCCTGGGTCCAGTAGCTTCTTCTGGGTCACGTATCTTTTCGTGCTGGGTCAAGTATCTTTTCGTGCTGGGTCAACTATCTTCTCCTGGGTCAAGTATCTTCTCCTGGGTCAAGTATCTTCTCCTCTTGGGTCAAGTATCTTCTCCTTGGTGAAGTATCTTCTCATCCCGGGTCAAGTATCTTCTCCTCCTCCGCGTATAAATGACGCACATTGTTTAATTTCTCATTCTCTATCAAGAAAGAACATATGAACCAGTTTAGGACTTGTCAAGTTCCCTATTGATCGACATGAAAGAACACTTTCGAAGTTTATCTTTATCATAGTTATGCATACTATGATGAAAGTTAATCTCTCCGTGATTGTCCAGGGTCGGCACCATCAACGAGCAGTTCTGCATGGCGCAGGCCTTTTCACTGGGGACCTTTTACCTGAACGGGGCGCTGCCGTGTCTGTGCGACCCCACAGGGTCCTTCCAGGGTGAACCCTGCTCCACCTTCGGGGGTCAGTGCCCCTGTAAAAACGGGGTGGGCGGCCGGCGCTGTGACGAATGTCTTCTCGAGTATTACCAACTCTCCGATCAGGGTTGTGTCCGTGAGTATATAAATATCTATAAATAGCGTCGTTCCTTCTGTTGACACCGGATAGTGAATAATCAATGGACATTGTGTCGAATCAGATGATAAACAAGATACCCGTGGAAGTAGCGTTTCGAAGGAGAACACATTTTTACAAAATTAGCGTAGATATGTCTTACTTGAACTTTACATTGTTGCGAACAGTATTGGCTGTGAAATAAATCACACGTCTTTTATGGATCACCCTATAGTAATCGCTGTATAACCGTTGCTCTTAAACTGGCGATCAGTAGTGTTCTTCAACGATCATTTAAAATATAGCGTTACATCTGTTGTATGTTTGATATCCTTTATTGCCGGAAGTGCGTCATACATGCCCGGCGAGATAGAGTGAGACTGCCACGTGACACGGCGTGGCAAAATGGAGCACACACCTCCAGGGGGCGCTATTGCAGGAGTTGTAAAAGAGTCAGAAGCAGGGGCGTGTGCAGAAATCTTGAAAGGGGGGCACGATAACTTGTTCCTCAAAGAGACGTAGGTGACCGTGGTGCACAGAAAGGGCGAGGGGGGGTGGGTAAAGGGGGTGGGCACATGCCCCCTGTGCCCCCCACCCATGGCCAGGGAGCACAGAATTTGAAAATGGGGGGGGGGGCACATATATATCTTAGGGTCTGAAAGGGGGGCTTCCCCCCTCCGTGGACACGCCCATTAAGCAAGCATGCCATAGCAACCATACCACAGTATCGATCTGCTGATGTATGCATATAGTGGGTGTGTTCCTGTTCCTGTGCAGCGATCGATCTGCTGATGTATGCATATAGTGGGTGTGTTCCTGTTCCTGTGCAGCGATCGATCTGCTGATGTATGCATATAATGGGTGTGTTCCTGTTCCTGTGCAGCGATCGATCTGCTGATGTATGCATATAGTGGGTTTGTTCCTGTTCCTGTGCAGCGATCGATCTGCTGATGTATGCATATAGTGGGTTTGTTCCTGTTCCTGTGCAGCGATCGATCTGCTGATGTATGCATATAGTGGGTGTGTTCCTGTTCCTGTGCAGCGATCGATCTGCTGATGTATGCATATAGTGGGTTTGTTCCTGTTCCTGTGCAGCGATCGATCTGCTGATGTATGCATATAATGGGTGTGTTCCTGTTCCTGTGCAGCGATCGATCTGCTGATGTATGCATATAGTGGGTTTGTTCCTGTTCCTGTGCAGCGATCGATCTGCTGATGTATGCATATAGTGGGTGTGTTCCTGTTCCTGTGCAGCGATCGATCTGCTGATGTATACATATAGTGGGTGTGTTCCTGTTCCTGTGCAGCGATCGATCTGCTGATGTATGCATATAGTGGGTTTGTTCCTGTTCCTGTGCAGCGATCGATCTGCTGATGTATGCATATAGTGGGTGTGTTCCTGTTCCTGTGCAGCGATCGATCTGCTGATGTATGCATATAGTGGGTGTGTTCCTGTTCCTGTGCAGCGATCGATCTGCTGATGTATGCATATAGTGGGTGTGTTCCTGTTCCTGTGCAGCGATCGATCTGCTGATGTATACATATAGTGGGTGTGTTCCTGTTCCTGTGCAGCGATCGATCTGCTGATGTATGCATATAGTGGGTGTGTTTCTGTTCCTGTGCAGCGATCGATCGGCTGATGTATACATATAGTGGGTGTGTTCCTGTTCCTGTGCAGCGATCGATCGGCTGATGTATGCATATAATGGGTTTGTTCCTGTTCCTGTGCAGCGATCGATCTGCTGATGTATACATATAGTGGGTTTGTTCCTGTTCCTGTGCAGCGATCGATCGGCTGATGTATATATAGTGGGTGTGTTCTTGTTCCCGTGCAGCGTGTCAGTGTCAGACCGCGGACGGGATCTGTGACAGCATCACTGGCCAATGTCTGTGTCCGCCCCTGGTCGCCGGCCGGCAGTGCGATCAGTGCATGATCAACAGCTGGAACTTCACCAGCGGAGTGGGCTGTGAGGTACGTGAGGAGCACAGATAAATAGATCTCCAGGACTCGTATCCAGAATACTTACTTGATTGGTTGTATATTCAGGACGCTTTAACCACCTTTGGTTATATCGCATCAATTGGAGAAGGAAGGGAGAGTGAAGCCATGTCTCCGGGGGTAACTCCCTACTCTTTACGAAGAAGGACATGGGATCTTTATCCTGCGACCACACAGACATGGCCACAGCGGGGCTCGAACCACCGACCCACGTGCCGTTATAGGCTCTCAGGTGGCCAGAGCACTCAATGCGAGCGCTCTAGCCCACTGAGCTACCGGGCCGTCCCCGAATCCTTACTTGAACCTTTTTAATTAACTCTAAGCACAAGTGAAATGGTGGTGTTTTCGACCTGAAGCAATTAAAGAAAGCTAATTTGGGCCAAGGAACCGAAAATCGTGAGGCAGATCTGCCGGATAAAATTAGAAAGTATCTGCTCACCAAGTGTGTTTTTTTTTCTAAAATTGCAAACGTGCTAAGCTTAAGGCAGAAATATTATTTTAAGATGTATTAAAATGTCACATTACGGTTACAATGCATCAGCATTACATGCATGGGGCTTTGACATGGGCTGTTGAAAACTGATCCACGGAATTGTGTATGATGTGTTGTCAGAGTACTCCTTCTTCAAGGATATACACTAGCATTTCACATAATTAACTTATATTGTTCAACTGTAGGTTATTAAATTTGTTATTATATTAATTTATTGATGAATAAATTGATTTAAACATATTTATTTCAAACGATTGGAATACAGGCGATGCATATAAAGGATTCCTCTCGTGAAGCCAGGCATGATAAATTGTTTGGATAAATGCTCTTAACAACAACAAGTTATTTTCCTCTAGCCGTGCGGATGTAACATCACGGGGTCGGCCAGTCTGCAATGCGACCTCCTCACCAGTGTCTGCGACTGTAAGTTCGGCGTGATGAACGACAAGTGCGACGCGTGCATGCCTGGCTTCAAGGGGTTCTCAATCACGGGGTGCACCTCATGCCAGTGTAACCAGGACGGCAGCGCCGACGACGTGTGCGACTCCCAGACCGGCCAGTGCGTCTGCAAGGTGCGTATATGTATATGTCAGGCAAGTTAATCAGTGTCTGTCGATAAAAGCCGTTAGAATTGGAGTTCCCACTTAGCCACCACGTGAAAACCACGTGGTCACCACCCACGTGACCGGAATAAGGTCTGGTTGTGAAATATAGTATTAAAACAAAACATGTCGTGCTATTATAACACGCAATATGTTTACATTTTATATGACTTTTATATGAACTTTAAATGAACTTTACACAGTATATGACTTTTATATGAATTTTACACAGTATATGACTTGTATATGAATTTTATATGAATTTTACACAGTATATGACTTTTATATAAATTTCACACAGTATATGACTTTTATATGAATTTTACACAGTATATGACTTTTATATGAATTTTACACAGTATATGACTTTTATATGAATTTTACACGGTATATATACCGCCGCGCCCCTCCATAGACGCGCGCTATTCACACAGCCTACACCCTTTCTGGCCACCTATAACGTTTGGGACCTGCGGCTACAGCAAACAGCTTGTACCATATGTGTATCGCTTGTTCGTCTCTCTCGATCCCGCGGCGGGCACACAGGCCAACACCCAGGGCCTCCTCTGCGAGCAGTGCTTGCCTGGCACCTACTACAACGACGTGAGCCACGCGGAGGGCTGCCTGCCGTGTGTCTGCAGCGGCGTCACCACCCAGTGCAGCTCGACCTTCCTCCACCTTCGCACCGCCTCGGTCACCATCCAGAGCGTCAGCGACCCGACCATGTCCAACCTGAACCTGGGTACGGAGACCCAGATCCAGCAGGTGGACATCCCGCTGGTCCAGGTCTCCGGGATCCAGATGGCCCAGGCCGACCTGGGAGCCACGGCCACCACCTACTGGCTCCTCCCCAACGGCGGTCTCCGGGGCAACGTGCTGGGTCTCTATGGCAACAAGATTTCCTTTGTGGTGTATTACACGACGCTGGATGTGGTGGCGGACCCCACGCAGCCTTTTCTCGTCATCATCGGCCGCAATAACACGAGATTCGAGTTCGATGTCGCCCCCGTTCCCTTGGCGACCATTCAGACCGTGGAGGTTGTGGTGGACGTGGCCCACGCGAGGGGTGGCGCCACGAGGGAGGGTCTGCTGTTCGCCCTGACCGACGTGCAGAGGGTGCTCTTTCCCGCCGCCTACTACCAGTTTGCCCACAGATCATAGTAAGTGACCCACGTCCGAAGTTTAAGGGGGACATGTATGTAAGCCTATATATAGGCCGATCCAGGCTGTCAATCATTCAGTGACCTCACTCATGCTTTTATCCAATCATGTGGCGAAAAAAGGTCTTCCACGTGCGTTATGTCCGACAAACAAGCCCGACAAACAAAGCAGCAGGTCACGTTCTTGTCAATTTCAGACATGAGTACTTGTCACTTGTCCCTACAATCAGCTACGATGGTCAATTTCATACTCATGACTATCGAAAAAGGACTCAAGCGTGGACGGGGCTTAGATCGCAGCGTGGGACGGTGTATACTTGCATTGCTTGACAGGAAGTTATCTCGTTGATTACAGTATCGGGAACATCCGTTATGAGCTCGCGGATCGCCTGGGCACTGGGGAACGAGCCCTCTCTGTGGAGCAGTGCACTTGCCCCGTCGGCTACGATGGTCTCTCCTGTGAGGTGAGCACCGCATGCAAGAAGACATACTGCTTTATTTAACAATGAGTGTTAATTAATGTACATATCCATCTGTTGGTTTGAGAGTTGATTAAGTTGTCGTTCAAAATGTAATTAATGGGCCGGTTTGGTCCCCAGCGGGAGTCCCAACTCCTACCTCTTCGGTTAAAGACGTGATCCTTCTAACCGAGGCTATAGAAATAGTTTCACTGATACACTGTTTCATTTAAAAATGGTTTGTTGCATACGATCTTATTCGGTTGCCCCATGCCCTGGGTATGAATATGTACTTATATGGTGGAATGTTAATCTTATAGTGTTTGGCTCGCCGTACTGATGACATACACATAATTCAATGTCTACAACGTGGATTTATATAAAATTATATGTACTAGTTCAAACAAGTTTAATATGGAGCGCGATCGATCTATGGATCTGTACTTATTAACGTTCATGGGAGTGTCCAGGGGGGGTGGGGGGGCACATGGGGCCCGGGCCCCCTCTTGCAGACCCTAGGGTTTATCTGTGCTCCTCACCTTATCAATTTCTAGGCCCCCCTGGCCTCTCCTTATATATTACAATATATCAGGCTTCGTAGTCTATGTGTTCTTTCTTTATCTTACCAACGATTATAAAGTGTGCAAATAATACGTAACGAACAGACTTTTTCATGTTTTTGTGGATACATTGTTTGTGCCCCCCCCTGACCCCCACCCTCTCCCCTTTTCAATGAATTCCTGCACACGCCCCTGACTTGGGGCTTCATTCATGTGGTTATACCCTTGATAGAACTGCGCCCCAGGATACAGACGGTTCAACATCACTGAAAACTTCCTGGGATTATGCGAACCTTGTGATTGCAATGGACACTCGAGCGCTTGTGACCCGGACTCGGGCGCCTGTCTCAACTGTCTGCACAACACTGCGGGTATGCGCGTTTTTGGCATGTATATGTCCATTGAGGCGTGAACCTGTTTATTTCAATGTTACGGGTTCGCTTTAATGTATTGTGCGTTATGCTGCGCATCAGAGGCACTCCTAGGCTAATTATGGCAATCTTAGCCTTATGCATATCCAGTGTAACATACATGTGTGTGCCATAATGTAAACCAAGGTGAGCATTGACATCTGCATTCGCCATTACACACCTTTAAAAATAAACGATGGTTAAAAATTACAAAAATGAAAATAATAATATAGATACGTACTACATTTCCTTGTGTCAGGATATAGCTGCGAGCTGTGCGCAGACGGTTTCTATGGCGACGCGTCTATCGGTACCCCTGGCGACTGCCTGGCCTGCCCCTGTTACTCACCACGCGTAGTCAACAGCACGTGCTCGCTGCAGCAGGGCCGAGTCGTGTGCTCCAACTGTGCCGACGGCTATACCGGAGACCTCTGCAACCAGTGAGTCCGCTCCCGGCGTAGCGATTCATTATGTTACGTATAGTGGCATCGGCTTACATATTTTGGGTGTTTGGTAGGCATCCGTCCGTCTGCATACGATGGCCTACGACGATGGATTATTCCAGCATATTTTTGGTTGTAATTGATTAGAAAGTATTTCGATCATTTCGCTTATCAACACTTATGACAGGACATGCCACAAACCCATGCGTTTGACGTACGCTAAATGCGTATATTAACTTAACATGTTATGGCGTTTTTCCGTTGTGATTGCTCGGTTGCACCACATGGGTAATAATACACGGATTGAGCGAATGGTGTAATCTGTCAAACTTTTCAGTGATTATATGTAACTCACGATGGTTCGTGCCATCCGGGGCCATTCGCATCCAGCCCCCCGGCGTTTCATTGCTCCATGAAGATTTGTTGCCCGATTTATCCTTCATGCATGTGCACAAAACCGACCTAAAACACCAACATTTAATCCATTTCCTTCTGCCCAGATGTCTGCCGTTTTACTACGGCAACCCGCAGGTGCAGTTCACGGGTCGCTGCGACCCGTGTGACTGTAACGGTAACAGCGAGTCGTGTAACAGTGTGACCGGCCAGTGTCTCCAGTGCGGCTTCAATACCACCGGTTTCAACTGTGGGTCCTGCTCGCCGGGTTTCTACGGCAATGCCACGGCCCAGGAGTGTCGGTGTAAGTGTACCTTAATGACCCGTCTGCAATGCCACGCCCCAGGGGTGTCGGTGTAAGTTTACCTTAATGACTTGTCCCACAGCACAGCAGTGTCGGTGTAAGTGTACCTTAATGACCCGTCGGCAATGCCACCGCCCAGGAGTGTCGGTATAATTGTACCTTAATGACCTGTCGGCAATGCCATGGCACAGGAGTGTCGGCGTAAGTGTACCTTAATGACCCGTCGGCAATGCCACGGCCCAGGGGTGTCGGCGTAAGTGTACCTTAATGACCCGTCGGCAATGCCACGGCACAGGAGTGTCGGCGTAAGTGTACCTTAATGACCCGTCGGCAATGCCATGGCACAGGAGTGTCGGTGTAAGTGTACCTTAATGACCTGTCGGTAATGCCACGGCCCAGGAGTGTCGGTGTAATTGTACCTTAATGACCTGTCTGTAATGCCCCGGCACAGGAGTGTCGGCGTAAGTGTACCTTAATGACCCGTCGGCAATGCCACGGCCCAGGAGTGTCGGTGTAAGTGTACCTTAATGACCTGTCTGTAATGCCACGGCACAGGAGTTTCGGCGTAAGTGTACCTTAATGACCCGTCGGCAATGCCACGGCCCTGGAGTGTCGGTGTAAGTGTACCTTAATGACCTGTCTGTAATGCCACGTCCCAGGAGTGTCGGTATAAGTGTACCTTAATGACCTGTCGGCAATGCCACGGCCCAGGAGTGTCGGTATAAGTGTACCTTAATGACCTGTCGGTAATGCCACGGCCCAGGAGTGTCGGTGTAAGTGTACCTTAATGACCTGTCTGTAATGCCACGGCACAGGAGTTTCGGCGTAAGTGTACCTTAATGACCCGTCGGCAATGCCACGGCCCTGGAGTGTCGGTGTAAGTGTACCTTAATGACCTGTCTGTAATGCCACGTCCCAGGAGTGTCGGTATAAGTGTACCTTAATGACCTGTCGGCAATGCCACGGCCCAGGAGTGTCGGTGTAAGTGTACCTTAATCTCTTGTCCTACGGCCCAGGAGTGTCGGTGTAAGTGTACCTTAATCTCTTGTCCTACGGCCCAGGAGTGTCGGTGTAAGTGTACCTTAATCTCTTGTCCTACGGCCCAGGAGTGTCGGTGTAAGTGTACCTTAATCTCTTGTCCTACGGCCCAGGAGTGTCGGTGTAAGTGTACCTTAATCTCTCGTCCTACGGCCCAGGAGTGTCGGTGTAAGAGTATGACCCAGGTGTGTCAGTAAATATATCTTGTCGAACTAGTTGATTATGATTGAAGAACAAAATCTCTAATATGATTAGCTTTAAAGTATCAGATTCCAATACTGATTGAGTATTCAAGCCACCATTACGCTAAAGGTATCGTCGATATCACATTTACTGAGTTTTAGAGAAGAATTGGCGTGTTAGTCCACATCTGTGTACCTAAGCACTAAACCAACCCTAAACCGGGTAAATTAAGGAACATTCTGGGAGGATAAAATGAATGATGTGCGAAATAATCCCCGGGTTCGAGTACCGAATTTAACCTAGTTTCAAACCTGGGTTTGAGTCTCAGTACCTGTTCGGCCCTGGTGCTCGTTGTGCCTCCGCCAAGTAAGCACGTGAGCCACGGCTGCGCCTCTCCTCTCCCTTAGTGACATTTAGTATAGGTACTAAATAAGTTGTATAACACGTGTCTCTGCAGCCTGCGAGTGCAACATGCAGGGATCCATCAGCAACGTCTGCGAGGCGGAGAGCGGGAACTGCACGTGCCTGGCGGGGGTGGGAGGCCGGACCTGTGACCGCTGCCTGGAGAACTTCTACGGCTACACAAACCAGGCCTTCGTCGGTAGGTTACGGCTCGACTAGCGCCTGTTTCAACAGCCCGTTTTTCAAATGTTAGGGCGAACGATTGTTTCAGCAGAGCTCACGTAAGACTCTCGCCTACCATTTTCTACAATAATCCATTTCGTGGACTTTAAAAGGGAGATGAACCTCAAAGTCCTATAAGACTTGTTAATCAATTAAGAATTGGAAGCGATTTAAACATGGTGATATATTACAATTATTTATCATTAAATTCATGTTTCATCAATAAACAAAAATATAAAAACACAATCATGACAAATAGCGTCATAGCTTACCTGTTTGGCTACTAAGTTTGAATTTGAATGTATATAGTACAAACAAAAATATGTGTCTGTATTTGTATATATATATATATATATATGTTCTTCATGCAGGGTGTATGTCGTGCGAGTGTAACGAGTTCGGCAGCCTAAGCCTCCAGTGCAATGAGGCGGGAATCTGCGAGTGCGCCACGGGAATCGAACCCGGCCAACCGAAGTGTGACCGCTGTCAGACCCGCTTCTGGGGCCTCCCCGCGCAGCCCTGCACGTGTACGTCTTCCCCACCTCTATGTGTGCCGCTGCATGCCCGATTTTATGCATATTTTACCATGTTAATTGAAATGCTGGATTATGAGTGCAATTTGAGTACAAATGAGCCTCGGACCGAACGATAATTGGTTTATATTGAATAGCACTTTCCGGACTTCACATTGTAATTATATTGAGCACCCGACCACACGGCAATGTCTCATGTTTATTATAGAAAATGTGTTCTCATTCTAACCCCCCTATCCCAATTTACCTTACGTCGCTCTATTCTGTTGGGGGGACTTCAATGCAGTAATGCAAAGTTGCGTCTGTTTTCAGCGTGTTCATGTGATCCCAATGTATAATATCTTACCTGTGTGCTTCTCGGGGGACTTCAATGCCGTAATGCAAATTGCGCCTGTTTGCAACGTGTTCACGCGATCCCAATATATAATACCTTACCCGTGTTTTCCTCGGGGGACGTACTTCAATGCAGTACGCAACTTGGGTCTGTTTTCAACGTGTTTGTGCGAGCCCAATGTATAATACCTTACCTGTGTTCTTCTGGGGGGACTTCAATGCAGTAATGCAAATTGCGTCTGTTTGTAGCGTGTTCGTGCGATCCCACTGGCAGTGTGGATCCCGACTTGCCGTGTGAACAGGTGACGGGCCAGTGCGACTGTAAGAACGGCGTCTCTGGCCGACAATGTGACCGATGTCAGCTCCTCTACTTTGGATATAGTGCCAATGGCTGCCAGGGTGAGTGATCCGTGTGGAATAATAAAGGATCCCCTAAGTATGATATCTGTGAAGCAGGGAACGTAATAGGTCTTTGTTGAGAAACGGACGGGCACATATATGAGACTGAACCGTGAGCTCTGGAAGGGGGAATTGGATGAAAGGAAGATCAATGAAAATGATGACCTCCCCACCGGGAATCGAAGCCAGGACCCACTGAAGTACTCGCAGACGAGTTTCATGTTTGTTTTCTAAATTGTCCCTTGTATAATTATGTAAGAACAGAAGAGTACAGCGGCACGTCCCCAGCAGTCGACGTACCATCCTACCCTTCGTTCTGCAGCTTACTTTGTGCCTTATTAACTTGAGACACAAAAGATACTGGATTGTATTATGGACCCATTATCTTGTAACTGCGCAACAAATGTACTATTATGATGTTTTTGTAATTGATTGTATTTCTTGTGATACAATAAACTGCAATAAAACAGACAACATAAAATCATTGATCACGTGTCAGTATATCTTCCTTCTACATCGCTGCAGAATCCGTATACCATGTTCATAATCTAATATGATGCTTAACGCTTTGGTGTGTGTGTATTCCAAGTTATGTCATCACGGGGAATGATTAACCTATAATTGCCTCGAATTGCGTTTTTTCCAGCATGCGCTCAATGCCAGGTTGCTCTTGGCAACGACACCCAGAGGTTGAAGGACATGTGGGTTGGGTACTACAACCAGGCAGTCGTAGTGCAAAGGATCCAGGAGCAGGACACCATCTTACAGGGACTCGGCGCCTTAATCAACGCGACCTTGAATGAACTCGGCATGTCTCAGGACACGCTGACGACCTTGACGGATATGTTGCGTAATCTGACATCTCTGGAGTCATTTTACGTCTTCAACACACAGGCGCTGATCAGCCGGGTACTGTCTCCACCATCTTATACTTTTTTACTGTTTATGACTGTCAATGATCAACATGATTTGTACATAATACATTGACAAGATTTTCTGTTTGAGCAATTTTAATATTTGATATATAAACACAAATGCCTGTCAAAAAAAAGCTTCGATTCGAAACGTAATTTTTTTTAAGAGTGGTGTGTTATTTTACAAAATTTGGTTCTTTATTTTCAAGAGATATTTTCTTAAAGGTGTGGGATTCATACGGTTTTATTAAAATTTGCAATAACTTATTATAAGCACGTATTTTCGGGTGTTTTGACATTTTCTTGATTCTTTAGAGACAACCAATTATTGTGCGGGATGCGACGACTATTGATTATTGATCTTATTAATCTTAATTGAACTGTGATTTCCTAGAATTAAGCGATTTTTTCCTTGATTTGATTTAATACTTACAATATAATTAACTCTACAGCTTGATCGGGTGAGTATGAAGACACCTGCTGTGTATCACGTTAAGCGTAGTAAACATCTATGTTGATCAGATTGGTGGTAGAACTGTAGAGGTCAATATTAAGCTCCGACTGTCACTCAGGTGCACGATGACATCCACAAATTTCGTCGTGCGTGACTAGAGTGATAACAGTCGACCGTTACCAACGAAACGAAACGTAAAAAAGCTGCAATCTTAGAATAAACGGATGGGGAAGACCTTCACAGTGGTTTGTTTCGCGTAGTCTCTTGACGTGGTCGACCGTTCTGACAATATATGACAAATGTGGCAGAAAAATTATATCCAGTTCCATTAAACCTGTTACTTAAAAACTCATGAACAAAATGATAAATCTGAAAAGAGAAACATATTATATTATGGTTTGTCTAAGAGGATGTGTGACCTGTATTGTGTTTGTGCAAGATCGGAAACTTACCAGGCTGTCTTGTGTGGCTTTAGTTGTGTAAGTTGTCACTGTTACATGTATTGCTATGCAATATTCATCTGTCCTGTGCGTTAAACAGAACAAAGCCGACTATTAGAAATTGAAATCTTGTAGAGATTCCGGTCGATGTTAAACAGCATTGTGTTTAGTGGCATGGTGTGCGCGCTTCTGGACAATAGTTCATTTGAGACGGCTACTAAATGTTGTTACTAAAATTAGCATGAACAGGCACATTCATGTGTACCGGTATTTCGGTTCTCCCCAGAGCATGTGTTACCTGTGTTGTATTTCCGAAATATCAGAAATCTGCCAGTATCCGTTGGGGCTTTTGTTGTGTAAGATGTGCCTAGCTATATATGGTTTCCCGTACATAAGGTTAACTAGTAGTTGTATGTTGATGCTTTTCTTGATGATGCATGGTGTCTTATGCATGTCCGTGTCATGTCAATACTTCATCTTCACTGTTAATTAATCTTCATAACTAAGGCCATCTTATAATCTAGTCTTATAGACACAATGAGACGGGACTTATAAGTCGTCTTATTTGGACCCCGGACAACTCCTTTAATAAGGAAAACTGGACATTATGCTCTAATATCTGGCCTGGTTAGATTAGATTAGATTAACTATATAACGCACGATTAATGTACATCATTTGCATTTCGGAAGCAGAAATTTGTTTCGGAACATTATTCAAATTGTTTGCCCGGACGTACATCCGTTCGCAAATATTACAAGATTGAATCTTGCAGAAATGTTAATCTTGTCGCGAAATTCACATGATGCATTTATGTTCGTTATACACGATGCTGTCGCCGATACTTACGTGACTCTATATATATGGTACTTGTCTGGAATATTTATGGGTAGACATAAAGTGTTATAGTGCCAGCGTCCGTCAATCCTCGTGGTTTGAAGGCATTCGTAACCTCGATGTCGTCAAGGCACCAAGGTCCGCATACCGTTTTTTTGTTCGTTGGTCTAGAAATAGAACATTGCTTTCTGAATTTTTTTTTTATGAAAATGCGAAACATATGTCGGACCCATGAATTTGAAGAGGGAGGGGTCCACTGGAAACGTGCGAATATTGGCGACCGGGGGAAACAATCGTGGGGGCTTGGGAATCCACACCTCAGATGGCCGAAATTTTGCATTGAAAAAGTTCCTTACATAGGTGGCGCGGGGGTGCTTCGGAACCCCGGTACACACCCACCCCCCTGAATCCACGCTTATGCAAAATATCATTGCAGTTGATAAAAGTGTTGCTTCGGCATGTTGATTACAAACTCCTGATCTTCTTACTCTGCTGATCTCATCTTTTTAATCTTTTTATTGAAACTTTTATTATTGCCATTTATTTTTAATGATGATATAATTGCCGATAATGAATACACATATCAACAGCCACCTATTATTTATTGGTTGTCCGTTTGACAGGGTGCGCGAGTCCAACAAACGGCTCTACAGCTCGAGAGGGACACCTTGGGCGATTTTGAGCGTCTGTTAGACCTGCTGCGATTGGCCCAAAACGCCCTTGATGACGTCAACTACATGTCCGACAACAACCCGCTGACCCTCAACACGCTGGCATTTTATAACTCTTCGGCGTACGGGGTGAGCGTCGCTATTTTTGTATATATTATATTTACACTCTGATGTTATTTAGATATAGCTTCACCTTTAGATATGTATAATAGCTTTGGAATTGTCTCGACAATTGGGCGACAAGCGTTAGATAGTAAGCTCGCCTATATCTATAGATTGATTAGTATGTTAACTAATAATATTCATAATACCACGAGTTAGCGAGGCATTGCAAAGGGTATTATACAATAAAACCTCCCTAAGCGAAAGCTGAATAAACGGCAATTCTGTCAACTGTCGGTGTCAGTCAATGGCAACGAACGGGAAATAGCCAACCAATAATGAAAGTCCGTATTTACCCTATCAGATATTAAGTTCTACCGTGGTTGTTGATTGTTGTATAGTTCAGTACACAAACCTTTGCTACATGTACATCACTGTCCCAAGCACATTAAGCTTCTACGGATTCTACGATGTCGCTCCTTCATCAATATGTAGCAACCCTCTACTTGCATTATCACGCTTTATTTTAGCATCAGTATTTTTGCATTAGCAATATTATCATGACGTTTCAGTTATGCTACCCAATTTGCTCAACTTTACCGTATGCATGGTGCATGCAAAACAATACAAGGGTAATGTAACACTGAGTTTTTGATGTTGCAGCTGCTGAGTCTCGCAAATGACATTTACTTGAACCTTGACATGACCTTCGACCAAGAACTGGCGTCTGTGTTGCAAGAACTGAGTACCGTGCAAAGCACACTGATTCGAGCCCAGAATATGGGAAACTCTGTGGAACAGCAGGTGAGAGCGAAAATCGTTATTCAAATAGCATTGTCACATCTTACATTGCTACATATTCATGTACTGCATTTAATGGTGACAAGACCAAGCCGAACGAACGACAATAAATGCTATCATAAGCATATTGCATTAACAAGTTGAGAAATGACGGCTAAAAATAAGATGGCTGCTTGTAATAATCGCAGCATAACGATAATATTCCTTGCCGTCGCTCAAATAATTAACATGTAAAAGACTGGGTTACTATCGCGTTACTTTAGATCCTCATTAGTCTTTCTTCTTGTGTCAAGATGTAACACAATCATCAAAATGAAACAAACTTTAATTCTTAAATTCAGCAGAAAATGCAGGCCCGGGGGTAACTAGATACGAACATGTATGAGGAGGTGCCGCTGGGAGCCCCAAAATGTTACCCATCCAAGTACCAAAAACTGTGTAAAATTAGGGCCCATCCACGCACCAGCTGACAAAATTGGACGACTTTGACAAAATCTACATTGGGCAGTTGTAGATTTACCAACTGCAGCGTACCAACTCCCCCCCCCCCCAACCCCAAGTAGACCCATGCAAGGAACCAAAATTGCATAATTTAGGACCCATTGGAGTACCAAAATGCATGGGGTAAACATATTCCAAGAATCCTTATATTAAACGGAAGTCCTCATGGCATATCATGTGTTGTGTTCCCAGGCCGCTCAGACGTCGTCACTGACGACTCAGACGCAGAACACCCAGACTCAGTTCACCACTTTGACGCAGCAAGAGTCAGACATCAGTCAGCTGCTGTCCGGAGTCCAGAGTCAGACGGCCCAGGTCATGAATACTCTGAACAGCACTTTGGTAAGACCTCATGTGACTGTGCCGATCGATGTATGCCATATTGGGGACTCATGTCGTTCTTTAATGATGGTTCGCAAGATAGGTTGATAGATTCTTTGCAACAGTCAGCATTTCGTTGATAATTATGTGCTCCCCTTGCTGTGCCACATGTTTTTTTTCCGACGCATTTAGGGTTAAACCGCGTCCTCAACTTGAGATCAACTTTTCTATGTCGGATGTGTGAGCGTGTTAACCAATCAGCGTCGGGTCAATCAGCGTCGAGCCAATCAGCGTCGAGCCAATCAGCCAATCAGCGTCGAGCCACTCAGCCAATCAGCGTTGAGTGATTACGTGGCGCGCTTTTTTTAAAGTATTGTTTTTAAACATGTTAGTTCAACGCATATAGTAATTGGACCAGCGATTGCGCAGGTACCAGTGATTGCGCACCAAGCGAACAGAACACCAACAGATGTCAATGTAGCTATTACACATGATGGTATCGGTCTGGTAAAAGTTTGGATACAAATTCCTGGGAATATAATCAGATTTCTGCAAGTGCGCAATCACTGGTACCTGCGCAATCACTGGTCCACCTTCTATACGCATGTAAATAGTCACCTCAAATGGTGAATAGTCACCTCAAATGGTGAATAGTCACCTCAAATGGTGAATATAGTCACCTCAAATGGCGAATAGTCACCTCAAATCGCGAATAGTCACCTCAAATGGTGAATAGTCACCTGAAATGGTGAATATAGTCACCTCAAATGGTGAATAGTCACCTCAAATGGTTAATAGTCACCTCAAATGGTGAATAGTCACCTCAAATGGTGAATATAGTCACCTCAAGTGGTGAATAGTCACCTCAAAATGCGCTACTTGCGTTGCGTGCGCTAAAGAGTGAAAGGGCGAGCGTTTTTCTTCGCCTTTAACTTTTTGACATTGGTGTATATATATATACATGCTGTCTCTTAACAGTACAACAAGATGCGGGCAGAAACATTGTACGGGGAGGCCCAAGTATTGCTGGGTATGGCAGAGGCAAGCCTGCTCCAAGCCATCAACAACTACAACACGGCGGCTCAGAACCTGCAGGATTCCCTGGCTCTGTACAACGGCGTGCCCGGGGGCCTGCTGCCCGTAGACCCGGCTCTGCGGCTGCAACTGCAGGAATTCGGTATGTGCATGTATGCCACGCCATTTCCATCTGATAGCAAGTGCTAGGCGTATGTTATAGGTGAGCTATGCTTAGCTAATGGCTAATACGAGCAAAAGAACGAGTTGGAGTGCATTCGTATGAGTGGTTTATTTGGGGAATGCACGACAGCGAGTTATTTAACGTAACTATAAAATTGTTTATACCAAGGAATTAAATTTGCGCAAGATGTAGGCGGTTAATTTTCCATGTTTGGACACAGGAAATTGACTATTGTATCAGTTGCACTGCCCGACAAACACGCGTCGAACTTTCCTGAAAACATCGCCCCCTGAAAAGCGATATGAGGGTTCTAACAATTCTGCTTTAAAATAAGTCATCCATGTCCTTTGTAACAATTATCCTACACCATTAAACACATATGTGTCATCTGCTGTAGCAGTTACGTGACATGAAAATGTCAAACGGTCCCCCATTTATAAACGGCATGAAAAATATATGCATTCGATAACTGTCATATTTCCATATATGTTGAGCGTTCTGATCTAACTCCCCGTCCCCTTGGAGCTTAACAGTGACTTACGCATTCCATTGTTTGTCTTGAAATTGGCAAGTTCTGACAACATCTGCTTGCTCGCCTCAGCTCAACTCGGCTCTTCTAATTGCACCGTGACACTTAACGGAGTCAATATTAACAACAACTGTTCATTATCAACATAATGCCCAGTTTTTCCGTTCATTATTAAAATAATGTACTGTTTTGTCGTTCTTTATTTAAATAACGCAAAATTACGTCTGTTTTCCGATGCATTCTTCTGGATCATGAACACTTAAGACAAAGGCGTGACGTCACACACGTTTTAAGGAATATGTAGGCGTAACGGAGGCCTTAGTCTCGAACAAAGTACGACGTCGTGGACCAATATTTGTTGTCTAACACAATCGGCAATGAATCTCTTTGCTAGATATATGCCATGCAGCTAGTATATCATGTGTTAATATTAAACCTTAACATTTAATGGGGTTTGTACAATGGGCTGTGAGCCTGAAGAGCCGGAAATAACTACATGCATTAAAATGTCTTTCAGTACAGTTGAGTGCAATGTGTCACCCACATGGCATTGCGTGGCGATCCTAGATTTATCGCCTGTGAAAATCAGGTTGTGTATTTCTGCTGTGCGATCTAATATAATAATAAGATTTTAAAGATGGGAAATAATATCCCTAAATTGCACTATAATTCGATCACCTCATTCTGTTGAATATTTTGGTCATTATGCCGGTATATTGCCTGAAAACTTCTATACCAATGTGTATCATTGAAACTCTAGCCACTTGGGGTAATGTCATACATTATGATGACGTTATTCTTGCTATAGTATCGGGTTACACTTTATCATATTTTTACAATGGATGAGAAGTAACCAGTAGCATTTTTCGGTGTTTAGGCATTTCGTCCTGGCAGTCCGGCGCCATAGTGCTGGAGACTCTGATCAACTCCATCAGTAACAGTCTGGAGAACTACGACGCGCTGATCCAGGCGACCGAGAACAGGGCGTCCACCCTCGCTGGACAGTCTGGAGCAATCCTGATGTAAGTCCGGGTTTCAAAGTGCCTTGGGAGTGAAACAGTACGATGGCAGCATATGGTGAGAAGTATTACCACATGTCCATATATAATTATATCTAGGAGGTCTATTCTGCAGAGTTTATGCGAATTGAAATAAAGTAGTAGATGTTAATATGGACCGTTTATATATATAGTATGACGACGTTTATGTCAATATCGGGGGTGGAATGATATAGATATTAATATGGATTGTGTAATTGATAAACATGCGCTTTTATACATCTCAATCTACAAAGCTTCTTTTGAACCCGCGGGTATAAAGACCGGAATATCAGTGAAAAACGTCCACCATGTCTAATTTGTACTATAGATGCTGATTGTACACACGCAGTATCCAACAATATCCAATGATGATTGCTGACGTTTTATAACACGTTAACGGTACCTCCACGTACGTGCATAAATTATGCTAATTTCCCGGCCGGCGTGTAGCGCCTTCGAGACGGAACGGGATCAAGGTCAGAGCGCTGTGGACGCCATCAACGACTTCGAGCAGGTGGTGGCGACCTTGAACGAGGCCCTGCAGATGGCGCTGCAGGCCAACGAGACGATGCAGCAGACTCGGGCCTTGCTGCAGGCCATCTCGGTGCAGGACCTGGAGGCTCGCGCCCTGCAGGCCCTCCAGGACAGCCTGGACTTCAGCCAGGCCGCCGCCTTCTGGAACGCCACCCCCGCCGGTAGGACGTCTTCCGTAGCTCCCCCAGCCCCTGCCCGCGCCCTGGTCGCGTTCGGGATTTCCTGGTGACGTCCGAGATTCCCTGGCGGCGTCCGGCAATCTCTGGCGGTTTCCGGGATTTCCTGGCGCCGTGCGTTATTCCCTGACGGCCTTATGTTTTGTTCTGAAACTTACAACACTTTTTCTACGAGATCCTTTGCATCGAACTGATGTACTTGGGTCCCTCCTTGTGGCATGTTAAGAACATTATTCTTTGAGAATGGCGCATCGCGTGTGTCAAAGTAGACGTTAGACGTTTTCATAATTCGTGCATAGATGCCGCATTTTGTTTTTTTAATTCTAGATAGATTACCACTTCCTTAAGGCTGGAGATAACAATAGCAAGATAAGGCAATGTATCTAGTGAATGTCCATAACATATTTTGTTTGCTTAGTTCTTATATTGACCACAGCATGTTATGCTGTTGTATGTACTTTATGCACTGTTATTCGCACTTTAGCATTGGAGCAAGGCCTTATGGAGGCCAACGCCAGTCTGAACGTCGCCATCGTCCAATGGAATGACATCACTGCCAGAGAAAGTAACCTGCTGACCCTGGCCACGGATCTCAACCGCAGAGCCAACGGTAAGCATACACATGTGATGGACAAGGCATCACGTTGTATGGTTACATATTGACTACTTATTGCTGAATGAAAATTACAAATCCTGGTTTGACCCATGATACTAGACATGCTACTTGTCGAGCAGTTCGGTGTCGGCGGTGCTGTTGCTATTATACTCAGTGACAAATTATTTCTTTAAGTGAAACATGCCAGGTGAGCTTTATACTATGTAGTATGCATATGCATAGCCAAGTCGATAATGTTCACAATTGTGAACCATTCATGGTAAAAACCATATTTCAGTATCCACACACATTACGTCCATTCACGCGACACGGGTATCTGTTACCCTGACAGTTCTATTATCACTGATACTATTCCGTATTCCAAATCATTCCTGTAAATCATACACCGTACCTCACCGTCCTGAAACACACATACTGAATGTGTTTACCTGGGTGGTCCTTATGCCAGCGGCATATGCCTTAATAAGGGTCTCCTCCGACATATGTAACAAATGAAAACTATGTCAAATGTATTAATTCTAGATCAATTGGATTTAAAAATTTTGAATCTGAATCTGAATCCATGACGTCACGACTTGCCGCAGATCCCAGCCTAAGCGACGCCCTCGTGTTGGCCAATGACAGAGCGGACCGCGCCATCGATACGGCAGACAACGTCATGTTGCTAGACAACCAGCTGCGTCCCTTGATCGACAGACAGCAGGAACTCGTGGGCGTCATGCAGTCCAGCGTCACCAACGCCTCCACCCTGGATGCCAGGATAGTCGCTGACCGTACGTGCGGGCTACAATTCTTGCATGGCCCCTTTTCCCTTCATATTTTATTCAAACGCTTCTCAATTATAGCGAAAGTCGATAAAACATAATTTCCATATTGTGAAATAGGATTGACTTTCCATATGGCTGTGGGGCCAATTATTTCCGCTATTTAGTTTTTATCCCAGTAAGCAGCCCTGTTAGCGGAATCCAGTTCATTTATGTACGCCGAGCACCCCCCCCCCCCGATCGTTTTTAGAGAGCACCCGCCCCCTTTGTAAATCCCTAGATTCGCCCCTGAATTAACGAATTGATTATGTAAGAGATACCAATGAATATCTTGTCGATGGTGTACGCCGCACCATTTCAGCTATCAGAATCAGGATATAACGCTCCTATTCCTTCATGTTTATTTTTGCAGTAAACAGTTTCCAAACCCAGTTGGATAACAACGTTCGTAGCGCCATCTCTGCGGCGAGTGCCGACTACGCGGAGACCAACGCGACACGCGGTCTGCTTGAGAACAAAATGGCCCTCCTGCAGGACAAGCTGGAGCAGGCGCGCGCCCGGCTGGCCAGTCTCGAGCAGCCAGTGTCCTTTAGCGCCACCTCGTATGAGGTTCTGGGTAATGCCGACACCGGCCAGAATATGATCTTCACGGAAGTGACTCTCGAGTTCGCCTACTCGTTCACACCTAGCGGCTTGCTCTTCTTCGCCGAGAACCCCGAGACCAATGAGAAGGTCAGTAGCTTTGGGTGATGTGGTAATAGAGGTTATATACATGAGAAGTATGAGCTAAACGGCTCATTTACACGAGGCCAACTCCTTTATGCCTAATGAATTACATTGAAAACACATACCGCAAAATTAATCTTTCTGTTTTGTAACTTGGGTCTGGTACCTACAGTTGGAAATAAACTTTATTATTATTATTATTATTAATTATTACTATTATTAGTCATTATGATTGTTAGTATTAGTATTCTAATTAGTATTGGTATTATTTTTATTTTTAATATTATTGCTTTAGTATTAGGCGACAGCGAAAATACGTCTTCGCATGGGTCTCCTAACCGTATCTATGCATTATGATCGAATTATTACTTTGGTTAAATAAACGCTATTGAATCTATTAATATTTTTATTTATATTATTATTGGACATAAATTGAAAATACGATCATGTCTGTATAATTATTAATGTCGTCTACTATGTTTCAGTTTGTTTTACAGATGCCATATTAACTATAACATTATCTTGGTGTAACTAAAATCTTGATACATCCATCATGGCCTATTAATGCATTTCATGGGCCCTACTAAATCAAAATCCGAATGACAATGCTTTCCCATCGTCCAAGAGCTTTTCTTCATGTATCATTCTCCTCGTCGTCCTCGTAGGTTCTGATCCAGCTGGTAGATGGCGCTGTGGTGTTCGAGGTCGGGACCGTGGATACAGTAATGACGGCCATCAGCCCTGCCGTCCTCTGCCCCGGCTGCTGGTTCAGAGTAGTCGCGACACGGTAAGCCCTTCCTCTCCCCTCCACCCACATCTACATTCGCGTGGATTTCTTGTGTATCTATCTAGTGTATCTATCGGTGTGGTAGTGTATATTTCGTCGACTGTTGTCTTGTAGCTTGGGCTTGAGCGGTGCTATGTTCCTTCCTCCTACGCCCAAAAGATTGTATGGTCGGTGCATAGATACCTACGATTTTTCAGTTTGTCTACAGTGAGGCCTATCTCATGATATAACCTATTTTGTTTATAATGTGCACCCGATTGCATCCTTTTACTAAATATCATGTGGTATATTTCTATAGGTCTATTTCGCTGTGTTTGTGAAAATCTTCCGATGTTTCTCAAGTTTGCAAACCTCCTTTGCTCCATTGTCCTAGATGATGTCATCGTCCGTCACCATAAACTACTTTGTCAATCTTAGACCGTTTCCTCTTCCATCCTTCTAGCAGATCCATCATCATAAACTGACCTGTTCTGATCCATCATCATAAGCCAATTCTGGTTCATTGTCCTGGACCATTCATCATCTTAGACCCTATTCCGCGGTTCATACTAGTTGATACTAAAGCCCTTGTTTATTTGACCTTGACCTTCAGCTACGCCAATGACGGTCAGCTGACCGTGATGAGACTTTCGACGGGGGGTGTGGCCACCACAGACTTTAGAGCCCAGTCCACCACGCGCACCGTCATCCTCCTCACCACCCCCGTCTACGTGGGGGGTCTGCCCCCCGGCTACCCGGTGAGTAGGCTCACAGAAGTTGCGGGCATAGAGACCCGCCATCATCGAGAATTAGTCTATTCTACTGCAGACCCACTCGTTACTGGTTCAAACCCCACACGTGCCTGAGAACTTGTCTCCAGCATCTTAAATGTTTGTTTAATGGGTCCCTGAGGTTAAGGGCTGCTATATTAACGAGTTCTGCACGATTTTTCCATGAAAGCTCAGTCCACAGCCATCTAGCTAACAAGGCTTATTAATGAAGGAATTAATTACAAATTAATTCTGTTTCATATTGTGACTTGCTCTAATTAATATGATATTGTAGAATCACAATAACAGGAGATGGAAGGACTGACCAGTGCACTTATGACGCATGTATTAACCTCCCCCACCCCCTCCTTCTCTTCCTCACCCCCCCCCCCCAAACACCGCACCTCACCTCCCGTGTCACACCCCCACACACCGCTTCCCCCGCTTCCCCTCGATCCCCTTTCTCCCCCACCCCACCCTCCTACCTACCCACCAACCGACCCACAGACGGCCAAACTCTACCCAGACATCGCCTTCTCGGGGTGCATCTACAACGTGAACCTGAACGGCGACACGGTGCCGCTGTGGCAGAGCGCCCTAGCCGTGGACTCCCAGGCCACTTGCTGCGCCAAGCCGCCCGCCATGCCGGGACCTACCCTGGTGGCCGCCACCACCTTCAAGGGCTACGGCTTCCTGCAGATCCCCACGGACAACTTCCGCGTGGATGTCCGCTCCATGATCTCCATGGAGATCCGGACGTTCGATCCAGACGCCACCGTGCTGCTGCTGGAGGGTCTGTCCGGATCGGATTCCTATTACGGAGTTTTTATACAGGCGGGATACGTTGTGTTCGCCCTGCGCACCGACTCCGGGGATACACGCTACATCTTCAGCTCCCGGACCTACAACGATGGCAGTTGGTACAAGGTCTGTGTGCTTAATTCTTCTCTGCCTGCAACTGCCTTAGTCCCTCATCCGTGTGAGAGGATACATTCTCATTATTCTTACATTCTAGTTCTATCAACCCCAATTATAAAGGCGATTCTTCTTAGATCTGTTCACTGGAAACGTGATTTGTGTCTTTACGGTATCCAAATTCGAAATAACAACGCACGACTTAACATTAAATTTGTTTTTAGTTTCGTAGCCATAAAGCTCGTAATGATTAAGAAAGGCCAACTGTAAAACTGCTTACTTCAGTTTATGTTTAGTTATTGCAAGATTGTATACGTAGCAAGCAGAGAACGAACGCTTGCAGTAAAAAAGTATTTAAAGACAAATAATTAATTATTATTAATATGTAAAGCAGTGAGTCAAGTCAGCCCATGCTGACCTATGCATACTGACATCGGCTATATGGACCATGATACCTCTTCTTTAGACGGATAGGTAGAGTGGCTAGGTAGAGATATAATATATCCGAATAATCATAAAAGTAAGTACTACATATTAAATGTGGCAAACTAGAAATGCAAAGATTTCTCTTCCGATCCCAGTTGACAGCGATGCACAACATTACGTACGCCATGTTGCGTTTGGAGCGCGTGGAACCCCTGGCGGGAGAGGTGCCCGACGAACAGACGCTACAGGGTGTACCTCTCGTGCTGGAATCCCTCTACGTCAACACCTCGCTCACCCTGGGCGGACAAAACCCCAACACGCTGGCCAGGTAAGCCACCCCAAATGTAGGGTTCTAGCTGCGCATCATAATTAATCAATTATGATATTCTTGATTGGTCACGTTTTAAAATGGTTCAGTCCATATGGAAATGATCGAGCTAGAGATGTATTTGTTTGTATGGATGCCTATGTGGGTAATTTAATGAGCTGCGCTAATCCGTGAGTAGTGGTTTCCGCTAACAAACGAGAATAATAAATATTTTCAGTAATACGAATGAAGTGACGATATATAAGAAGTGCTTATATCGCTTGCACGGCTAATATCTGCATTATCAAGCGAGAAACTGTCCGTATTGTAAATGATTCCTTGTTTTCTGCCAGATACGGGCCCACCTCGAGTGGTTTCGCTGGAGCTTTACGCAACTACCAACACAGCACATTGGGTGACCTAACTTTGCTTCCGCAAGACGTCCAACAAAATGCAATTCTCTTCACTGGCGTCATATTCGACGAAGCGTTTGAACAGGTGCATGCATGGGCAAATACGAAATCATACAATGAATTTCGCGACTATCAACAATAAAGCCAAAATAGATATACTTTGCTAACATCAATTAACAAGATATTGACTATCAATATCTAACGTTGAAATATATTAATTTCGAGAATAATTTAATTATATTAATAACATGCTGTCATCTGCCACGATGCTCAAATGATCATATAAATCATCAATAACAACATATTTAATATCAACATCCAATGTTGAAACAAACAATACTTTCGTACATGTGTAAAAGCATTACTTAAAAATGGTTAAATGAATAAGTACATTTCCTGCATTTGCATGTGCTGGACATGTATGGGCCTCTATCCTTGGTATACATATTGATATATATGCATGCTATGTACAACGCTTTCCATACATGTTTTCCACAGATTGTACCCGGGCTAGGTCTGGATGATCCAATGGCCTACGCCACACTGAGGAACATGCCCACCCGGATAGAGACGATCGAGTTTGACCTGCTGACCTTTGAACCCAGCTCTCTCCTGGTGTTCGCCCAGCTCAGTGCCGATGTGCCTGTAAGTTGATCACGGGCTATATGCATGATGAGAGCCTGTGTGCTAAAACACAAAAAATGTAAAATGCTCTGGTGACGTCACTCCATTGTTTTCTAACGACATTATCTTTCTGCAATGTAGTGTGTAAGTTTCATAGGGACGAGTTTACATTTAAGTTAACGCCCTCGGACTTTATTATCCGGTAATGTGTTCCTTGAACATTAACATACACATGAAACACCAGAATAAGGCATAATGTAATCTCATAAGCTGCAACAAGAAGTTTTTTTTTTTTTTTTTTTTTTTTAATAATAATTACCTAGTCCAAGGAGTAGGTGTCCGTGACGCGGCTGTGGCTTACATTGTACCATTCTGCATCCAATTGCGGATCCATGAAGTACCTCGGGCGATCGACGCCTCCGCCTCACATCATTTCAACCCCTTTAAGAAGCACTGTCATGGTCTTGGCACACCAACGCCTACCCCCCCCCCCCTCCTCTGCGGTCGTCTGATTTCGACAGCCGCTCGGATTAGTGTCACCTCCCCTCCCCTCCCCTACAGCCCACACACCCTGCTCTGGGTCCGCCACCGCCGTCTTATTGTAAATACTTTGAGTCAAACTGATTTTGTCATTTTTATCTCCAGAATACTTACTTCTACATCGGGATGTCGAACGGAAATATCCTGGTGCTGTTCAACCAGGGACTGGGTACCCGGCAGCCACTCAGAACACGGGGCAATTACCTATCGACGGGCCAGAGACAGCGCATCCTGGTGGACTTCACCTTCAGAAACAGGTAACTGGCGGGCGAACGGTATTATAAGCAAATATTCCACCATCGATCCAACGGCGATATGTTGTCTGACAGTCGCAAATGTTGGGGTCGCCATTGCCACGATATTCGCCATGGCGAAAATGCATAACCTGGTCACGCATAGGCCTGCAATGCAAGCGAACCACAGTCGAACCCGTGCAGTTATTCAGCGGATGAACACTTAGGTAACGAGAGCATGTATTATCTGTGTTGTGTGTTAATTAACGGATCTCAGTTTCCTGCGTGTTGTGCATTGTTAAGGTTGGTTTATTTACCTCGATTGTCTTCGAAAGTGTCTCTATTTACTTTCCAGTCAATAAACATGTGTATAGCCTATTTAATCACATATAACTTGACAAGCTTATCTCTTTGGCCTTCGATGATGGTCTTGTGAAAGCGGATAATACTGTGATCTGGGTCAACACTTGAACTAGAATTAAAATTTGCTTATAATTGCCATAAAGTACTGGCTATGACACATATCATCACATTCTTAATTGGCCTGGAAAACCTATGATACGGTTTACCCGCTTCTCTCCCGTGAAAGTACTGAGAATCGTTTCATTGGAGGCTTAATTATGGTGCTTATCACTAATTTTATTTCGGTGCCGAACGCGGCATTGGACAGTGGCGCTATATCTGGTTAAGGAATCATGCATGTGCAACAATTAAGTACAATAGCCTGTCGTCTACGATTGACGCTGGACCAGTAGATGGCAGCACTGTCCTACGGGGTATACCACGGAATTCGGCAATGATTTGAAATACCCTCATTAATTTAGTGAGAGGCTGATGGCCGACCAAGCGTCACGTTTATCTCCCCGTCCGCATTCCCTGCAGTAGAACTCCAATAATAACACCACTTTTGAGTGAATGAAACGATTCTCTGGTAAAGTTTTCTGTATGATTTCTGTGTGATAAATTAGTGCCATTGCTAGATGTGTTGTGTGCTGTGCCCAGCTAATGTGTTAGTTTGGGGGTCAGTACGTTTGTGCATGGGTATCCGTGTGAAACAGCCAGAGGCTGTGCATTATCAAGAACATATATAAATTGATTGATAGTTCGTGTATATACTCGTTTTGACATCATAATGTGAATTGTAAATAGACATTTAAAATGAAATTTGTCGTAGAAACGCACTGCTACATCTTATATATGTGTTTCCTTCAATTTGTCTCTCATAGTTTAAAGCAGTTTAAGTTGCTATAATAGAACACGTTAAATTAGCCTAAAATTGCATAGCAAATGTTTCTTGGCTGGAAATATTCCGATTTGTTCCGCGTTATATAGATATTCATGATCGTTTTGCACTTTTCCTTTCATAAACTCCAGTCTTGGAGAACATAAGTATTTTGCACCATGAATCAATATTACAATTATAGTTCTACTTTCAATCTCACATTTCCTTGGGACGGGAACGGTCTTAAGAGCTTAACTAGCTGAGGATCTACTGCCTTTTGGCTTTCGACTGTTATTCTACGGTGTATTATTGTATTATATGCCTCAATAATCCGACCCATATGCTATAGACCGGTAATTTATGTAGCTGGAGCCCTATAAATAACGGCTTACACTGCTGTTCCAGCCCAACCTTTTTTCTAGTTGCCGTAGATATTCATTACAACCAATGTGTACATAGTAGGGCATTACCGATTACTTAACAGTTATTTTTGTGGTTATAGGTTCTATTCATTTATAACACACACAAATATGCTGTGAAACGTTGGGGCTTGCGAATACAATATACATATGCCTTGGTCTATTCGCCGTCTTAATAAGGCGTTTGCTGCTTATCACAGTTGGTCAATGCCAGGCATATTGTGTTTCGATTAGTCAAGCTATATAACATGGTTGTCGATATTACTCTATCATATAGTACAGGGTAATATCTAGGAGGATACAGATTAATAAATACTTATCCTAAAGTATAAAAGATAAGTATCTGTTTAAGTATATGTATATAAGTATTTTTTACGGATCTTTTCCGTCTGTTGAAATGGCGACTTTCTCTCGATGTCATATATCATGACATATATTCCATGACCAAGAGGCAATAACGTTCTCGATGCCTTCAATATAGGCTAATGACCATTCCTCGATTCCCGTGGCACATCTGGTAACCTGGTGTCGATGAGTAAATATATAATGCACCGAAATGGCTAATTAATAGCCTCATTTGAGTGACTCATTAGTCAGTACTTAAATTATTAGTCGTATTTCATCGCAGTTCATTGTATATATTTCTTTGTATCTCTTTATTCTCTTATGATGGTATTTAGTACTTTAATTAGTGCTAAGGGTTTTCCGCCGCAAATTACATCATATGGACACGTATGACCGTAAGATGTCACAGGCGCGGATCCAGTGGGTTGGTGGGGGTGTCATCATGAGACTCTTCTGATACTTTAAATTGTCACCCCACTCCCCTCCTTGGCGAAATTACCCCCCCCCCCCCCCCGCCATGTGACGAAATTTTCGATCCGCGTCCGTGATGTCCTACATACGTCTTTGGTTGACAAGAACTGTTTTTACAACTACATGTTAAAAATGTACGTCGTTGTTAAAAATGTTGAATAGTGGGAAATTATGCTTCATATAATGAATTATTTAGCTGAGCTGTAGAACAAATACTTTATTATCATAACTTGTTATATGGCTTACCTATGGTACACATTATCTCTGTATATAAATATAAGGTATATAGATGCAAATGAAATGAAACTAATAACAAAGAACAAGAGACATAGTGACACATCGAACCCTATACGTACGGCAAACGATTCTCACGTAAACGGTGCTCCACTTGCAGTCCCCGGATGGTGATTAACGATGAGACGCACATCGGCTCGGTTACCATGACGCAGTTCATGTTCATCGAGCAGGACACCGTCTACCTGGGCGGCGCACCCGCCTTCATTCCACTTCCGGTTCAGGAAATACCCGTTACAACGGCATTCAACCTGAATGGAGGAATCAGCAATCTTCGCATCAATGGAGAGTAGGTTCAGTTCATGGAAACATTCTGGCAATATTTCAGCATTTTGTACTTGTATTTTTCAGGAAGAACGTTTTCATCTAAATGAGACAACATACCGAGTGTAGAATTCGTATATTTTGTCTCAATCAGGAATGATTTTGACAGTATCATTCGACTTTACCAACCATACTTAATGGAACCTACGCTGTACTGGTTTGATATTCCTTGAAGGTGCTTAATTATGAATTGCAGCACGTCGACCTTTAGTCGGATATAATGGCGTAACTGTAACTAGCTCAGTTGGTAAGCAAGCTCAGCTGCTAATCAACAGGTCGTGGGTTCGAACACTGACATCTGCGTCTGAGGCGTGTCTCATGCAATCCCATTTCATGGCCCCGGGAAATTTTTGCCCAATTTAACCTCCATGTGCACAAAGGCGACCTAACACGCCAACATTCCTTTCACCAACGGCGTGTTTATGACATCTATTGCTCTTCACCTTGCAGAGTGATTGACTTCTTCAACCCTGACGTCTTGACCGCCAATGACCAACAGGGAGTGTACCTTAGCGGGCTGTCCGCCCCCCCTGCAGGACTCCCGCCGCTACCGTTCACCACGCCTCCCCCGCCGCCCACCACCCCCCTGCCCACCTGTGGGCCTCCCCTGGCGTTCACTCCCAGCCTGGAGGGTGTCCGCTTTGGTGACTTCACACAGAGCTTCATGGCCTTTGACGCCTCGCAGGACAGGGACATCTTTCTTACCGCGTATGGAAAATTGTCGTCTGCTCGAACATGTGTTGATGGGTGAAATAATTGTCACATTGATTCAATATTCATTTGTGATTTTAAAAAATGCAAGCAAGAAATTGATTAAGTACGAAATTGATTAGGAAATTGATTAAGTAAGAAATTTATTAAGTTAGTCATGATAATTTTATTACTAAATTAGACTAATTTTTTTTTTTTGCCAATAACAAAGTACGGGCAATGCAGAACGTATAAATTGATTTATTAGCCTATTTCTTATGACTAACTGAATCTTGTGAGTCGGGGTAGAATAGAAATGGAGAGGGAGAATAAATCATGTATACCCTTTAGACAATATATAGTTAAGCATTAATTTTTCTCGGACCTTAGATTCTCGCTGCGACTACAGTTCCGGGCTGTACAGAGTAACGGCTTGCTGTTCTACCTGGCGTCCTCCCCCCTGCCGAGTCCCAGTAATTACTTCTCGCTGTACATGGTGGATGGCTTCCTGGCAACCACTATGCAGTCCAGCAGCTTCAACCCCTTTACCAAGAACCTGCGTTCTGCACAGAGATACAACGACGGACAGTGGTGGGAGGTAGGCAGCCACAACGCGGGAATCACTTAGTCGAGCGTATCGATTATGTATAGGGATCCTTTAAAAAAAGGAAAAACAAAGAATCCTGGGTCCATAGCTCAGTACACGCTGAGCTTCAGATTAACACAGTCGGGTTTGATCCTCGACCATGTTCGGCGGTCCTTCATGTCATTGTCATGGAAGTCCCGTCGCCCGGTTTAACCCATGTGCGTGCTCTAAGGCGGCCTAAAACACCAATCCAATCGTTCGATCAGGACTGTATAACATCCTTGTACTTGTTTATTCAAGGGCATTAAAGCCAATAATAAATGAAGATGGTCCAATAAATAAATAATTATGACCGAGGGAATAAACATATGTATACCGGTATACATTTTACAAAAGTAAAACTGGAAGGTTGATAAATTTTGACTTCAAGTATCTGCATGGTTAAAACCAGATTAACTGCCGCTTGAATTAACTTAGATTGCAAAAATGCTATGGTATGCTATGGTAACATTGTTAACATGAGCCGATAATGTGGCACAGATAGATATTCGCAAGATGGCGCCACTTCTCTGTATGCGCACTGTTCCAGGTGGAGGTTTTACGGATTTCGGACTTCATGGCCATCCTGGTGGTGGATAGTCGGGATTACGTGAACAACGGACTTCCGGGAACCAGCAACAGCACCCTGGAGCTGGGCACCTACGTGTACATCGGAGGGGTGCCCACCACCTTCGGGGGTAACCAGTTCACCGCCCAGGGCGGCATATCGGTGAGAATCTTGTCCAGATTCCTGTCAGGATTAGTGTAAATACGTCAACGTGTATGTGGCGCATGAATACATTTGTAATTAAATTCAGCGCAATATCAGTTTTAAATAGATATAAAATAAAATAACTGCAACTGGATCATTGGAACCAGAAAATAACCCGGGCATAGGTTGTGGAACGTTGGACGTCAGCCATCAAAGCACCCCGCGCCACCTGCATGCTAACCCGGCCTCTGGCTCCAGCATCAATGCATTCCCCTAGTCATCCATTCAGATTCTTATTTCCTTACATAAATCCATTCATTCATCCATTCATAAAGTGAGTCATCCATCCACCCATGCATTCATTTATCCATCACCGTGCATCGAGCCACGCCTTCATTCCGCCACGAGGCTGTTGTTCCCCTGGTGATGCCTCCCACGTACATGTTAATCTCTGGCACGTGTGTTAAATTTCAGGTCGGCAAGCAACCCTTTATGGGCTGCATCAGGAGCGCCATGGTAATCACTCACAACTACAAAACCAGAGAATTTGACTTCACGTACGTACATAAATGTCACCAGCAATAGTAGAAAAAGCGCACCAGTGCATATGGATAGTCTGTGATTTATCAACCGGCATTACAATGGAGAATAACTGTATATAAATAACGGCACCATCCTGAACTTCAACCCGTTTAAGGATATGTTATATACAAAGCAATGCAAGGGAAATTAACACAAAATTAAAGAGAAATTATAACGTTTTATAATATATATCAACCATATAATGACAATGATTTGTATTTCAATTACGTTTATATGAATTTGTGCCCACCCAAACGCGCCTCTCCCGCCGGTATTGTTCAAATATAAGTGAACATATGAAACAAGGAACATCCATTATTTGCCAATCATTATTATGAGACAAGTCTGTTTATATGCATCTCTATATCCCAATGCACAGGGCTCCCGTGCAGTCGGAGGGGACCACTCAGTGCTATGACAACGTGCGCCCGGGCATCTCCGTGGAGCCGACCTCCTACACCCGTGTTATGAGCAGCGCGCGACCCACCTTCAACTTCATCGTCGGCTTCCAGTTCAGTGTGACCTTCTCAGGGGCAGGGCGTAATGGAACGCTGATGGCCATGTGGATCGACACGCGTCAATACGTTCTTCTGGGAATTGTGGACGGCTCGGTAGGTTTGACAATTGAGTAATTTACCAGACGCATCGTCTGTAAAAATGACCCATTTTTCATCCATGCAGCTTGGGTAAAAAGTGTCGTTAATTTTTTGCACATTGTGTATTTCTGTCTAAAGGACAACATGAAACAGCTCTCACGTTGGACAAGTAGAGTATATGCGTACGAAAGTTTAATCTTTGAACATATATGTTGTGACTTTGATGACTTTGTTTCAACCCACGAACGCGGTGTGGTCTTTCGTTCCTTTATTAGAATCCGGGAATGTCGTGACCGAGGATATAACTCGTTCGCGATTTCAGTATTTCAGTAATATGCCTCCATTGTCTTCGAATTTCCTGGAGAACGTCGCGCGGGCATGCGAGGGCGGGAGGAGTCATTCATGTAGAGTCGACATTCATGTGGAGTCGACATCCATGTGGAGTCGACATCCATGTAGAATCGACATTCAAAAAAATTATCATCACTCTAAACACCGCAAACACCTTGCCTACCCGGCAACATATAGATTTCCAGTACTATATTACCAGCTAGTACTACAGCAATTAACTTATTCCACTTTGAGTGAAATATTACAGCCACAGGAACACAATTATTCAATGCATGTACTCCACCCGACGTTTTCTGCCTGCAGTATATATATTGCAGCAGATAGACAACTAATTGAAAATGCACCACATGATACATATGACCAACCAATGACTTGTGTACCCTCATTCACCTCCCCCCCCCCCCCCCCTCTCTCTCTCTCTCACCAGGTACGCCTGTTGCTGGGTAACCGAGGGAACCCGTTCTTGCCGTTCGAGGCGACGTCGACGACAGTGCCGAACGCCTTCATCTTGTGCGACAACGAGCCGCACGTGATCTACTTCAGCCTGACCTCTACGGGGGTCATCATGCAGGTGGACAGCTTCCAGGGCGAAGTCTTCCCCTTCCCAACCACTGGCTTCGTCCTGCAGCCCATCTACTTCTCCCCGCTCTATCTAGGGGTCAAAGGTGGGTGGTTTTACTGAAGAAACATCTGTTAAATTATGTATTATATATGGCTATATAATATATCAAACGCTTGTATTGGAATGCGTTATTAGATTTGTTGTCTGGACAGTGATGTTAAAGATTTATTACATTTCGTTAAAATATTATCGCATGGTTAGAAGAACAGTTTCTCTGGGATTTCTTGGCCCAGTTAATTATAAGCTCATGGTTTTCAGACGTCACCAGAAAATGTATTGTCTTCATCATTTTCTTCATTCATTCATTTTAAGACATTTAAATTGGCGTAAAAGAATCAACTCAATAATTTCATGTCGTCTGTTTGCTTCCTTGTAAAACCGCGATCTGCGTCGCAGACAAGTTATTCCCTCCGATCAGCACCAGAATAAGTTTAAATAGGCGTTCGGGCTTTATTGCCTGGAGGGGAGCCAGTGGCGTACTCGACCGAAGATCCGACCAAATGGTTCCATTTTTGCACCCCACCTGCATGACTCGGGATCCTTTCATATTACTATGCCTCAGGAGCTCAGGGGTTCCGCGGCCTGGTCCTCGGACCGGTGTACATAAAGAGGGGGAAGGATCGATAACATCGAATTACCAGAATGAGGACTGCTCAAAGCTGGTCGCGAAAAAATCCCATTAAAGGCGATATCGCGAATATCGAGGAATTCACACTGCTATACCGGATCGCGGTTGTAGGGATGCCCACGGCTAAGCGCAGATCTCCAAGAATTCCTAGGTGCCAATCGCGGGGATCAGAACATGTATGCCCCCCCCCCCCCTTCTAAAGAGAACACCTATTTTTTACGTGAATTCATTCATTCACCAATCTATCCAGCCATCGTTTTCAAGGCATTCGCTCGGCACAATAATTCCATGACCCCGATCTGTCGGCTTCCTTGCAGACCCATCCTGGAGCGTGGCCGGTGGGTTCGGCGGCGTGACGGCCGCGGGGTGCATCCACGCCGTGTCCGTCAACGACGAGACCTTTGACCTGACCGTGTCACAGGACAGGCGTTCTGTCCTCAACGGTTGTCCCGCAGCCACGTCAACCCCACCCACGACGCCATAAGTCACGTGACTGCATCACGTGTTGCACAAGGCAACCTGCGCCAATCTTCCGACGAGAGATATCCCCAATAACAGGGTATCTCCCCGCTTTTCTATTTACTTGAGTGAGATTTTGCTTTTAGTTAGATGAAGGTGGCATTCGAACTGATATTTTTGACTTTAAGAAAGCCACTTTCCGTCATGTCATGTCCAGTCAAGTTGTCAGCCGTGTCGTCCTGAAAGTCTTCCATTTAGTAGTTAAATTGGAAATGCATTCCTTGAATGATATTTTTTCTAAATTTAAATTATTATCTAATTTGACTGCGTAAATTAGTAGCAGATTACTCATGTTGGTGCAAATTGCGTATGCGATATGTCTTTGTTTGTTTTTGTGGCAAGTAGACTGGTTTAATTTGTGTGTGTTTCATGTTTGTGGAAGTTTGTTTACTTTTATGAGCTTTACTACTTTGCAAGCTCGCCGTGCGTCAAGGACAAGTATTCTAGTCGTATTTTTTTGGGCTTTTAAATGTGTGCTAAAGCTTAATAAACCGATTTGGAAATAACATTAATTTCTTGTTGTCATACATATACAAATTCACAACCTTGAATCTGTATCCTGAACGTATATAGCGCTATAGTCAGTGATTTCATGTCGAATATAGGATTAATGGATAGCTTACCGCCCAATGGACTACATGAGACGGATAGCGTCAGATACCCGTTGGTACGAATGCGACATTTTCTCCAAACTTGCTAGTCGATATTTATTTACATTGTATGTGAGTAGACCAGGACCAGTTACGCACGCAAAACGACTTTAGCATAGTACTGTTCGGAATCACAATTTTAATTTTGCTTAAATGTAAGCACCTTCTTATTTAAAAATACTTTAGGTGAGTGGTATTTTTCGGTTGTTTGCCGGGAAAACCGTAAATATATATAGATTTGCGTGGCGTCAAATACGGTTTAAAAATACCGGTACCGAAAAGTTGCTATTTCAATGAAATGTGAACATGCGGGGCTGCATACATTATCGTCCGATTAGTCGTAGAATCTCATATTAAGATTTTTCCTAAAGAACTGACGACCGTGGGGAGCACCAAATTTTTGACGTTTTTAACGTTTTTCTGGCTGAGCTAACCGGTAAATGATAATGATCGGTTACATTTGTATAGGCCTCCCTTCTGGACTCATAAAACCCTTCCCCGTAAACTTTATTGTAAGGGCACCTTTAACTGTTTCCATCGACGACGCCCGCTTTAAATAATTCTTGGTCCATCTTCCATGTTTGAGCCCACGAAATGTATTATTGTAGTAAATGGCAGGCGTGAGTCATACGTGAGCTATGATGAAGCAATGGTTCGCCCTAACATAGAAGAACGACCGAATTCTCACGACAGTTTTCCAGATATTCTTTGGATACGTTTACTGGTGATCACAACAGAAGGCGTTATTAACCATAAGAATCACATTCAAACAAAACAACATTCCATTCCAGAGATGGCGATTACTTACAGTGAATGTGTGGTGCAGAGATTCATGTGTACCATTTTTGTTTACATAAAAACGTTAACCAGCCAATACATGTGTCCACCATGGCAGTAATATCACAGACGATATCAGACAGAAATACAAAGAGGTGTCGAGATATGGTCTCATAGCTATGATGATCCCAGCCCCGTAACAACGGTTCCATGTAGAAATCTAGACACACCACATTTCAAAAATAACTTCTTACAAAGTTACATTCAATGGTTTAGAGGTCCTTCAATGTGCAGATGGAATGCGGAGAAAATACAGGTGCTATATATATATCCTCACTGATCTCACTTTCATATCTGATTATGCTTGAGATCATGAGAGTATGCGGGAAATCGGAAGAAAAAACAGGGATATCGCTAAAAGCAGGATTGTTGTGCCTCGTCGTGGAGCTATATTCCCAATACATGAAGACGACATAATGCCGATTCTCGATAATCAACCGGTGTCGCACGTGAGGCCAGTCTTAGCTTCCGACTTAGATTCAAGATATATTTTAATTTCCTTGATCTCTCCTTTATATTTTCCAAATCTGCTTCGATCCGTCTCCATTAAAGGCAACGAAAGACCCGCATATTATGCTAAATATGACAAGACTTGTATGATCAGTAGGATCTGTTTGCCGAAATCAGAAAAAAAACAGACAACCATCGCTTCCATTAGTAAACTATGCAACCAGGGGACAATTTGTGCGTTATAAAAATCAAGCTTTACATTCACCCAGAAGTATACATGTATAAGTAACATTTCTCAATGATCAAGAAGTAAGATTACCCTCGATATAGATATATATCGGACAACTTAAGAACGAATATAGCGGGTACGTATGGATACAAAAGCACATAATATGGTGCATGTATAAATATCGAAATATCCAAACACAGTCAATAACGGACGGAGCTGTCACAATAGGAAAATAAAGGTAAACAACAAATAGTTTTATATTTGACTGTTGCTTGGCAACAACAGCGCGTCGAATACGATTACAAAAACTGTCACTCTGCATTGCAAGAAGCCTCAAACAAGTTACATAACGTTTAGGTCTGATGCAGCGTTACCTATCTATTTGTAATTTACTACCACTGTCATCGAAATGCAATGGTCATGCGATTTCCTTCCTTAATCCTTAGTACTAGAGCGAATAATGAGAGCAACTTAGACCCTCATCAAATGAGCCTCAAAAGTTCCATATAACTTAATAAAGTCGCCTCTACATTTGGCTCAGCGCTAGTTTAGCCAGGTAACAATTAAAATACGTTACTCACGAATATTAAGTGTGCGCTTACCTAGCTAAACTAGCGCTGACCCCACATTTGACACGGTTCTACAGAAAATGATACATTGCATCATTACTTTAGCATTACACTATAAGCTCTTTTCTGCTCATGTTTTAAAAACGATTGAACCCCAACTATATATATATATAAATATGGTGCATTAGATATGGATACGGTGGTGCTGCTGTTCACAATTCAATTATTGCGACAATATAAATACAGGGCTTTGTAAAACACAATGATCAAGTGTTATCGCAATATCGCACGCACATTACTCCCAATTATCATGACTCAATGTAAACTCTTCCTGACTAGATCGCCGGGAATCGTCTTCACGGATCTGAGAGACGCTAGACTCATTGTCCTTCTGGATGACCTCTGGCCCCGCCTTCGGGATCCCACCATATCCAGACCCTTCTTCAGGAAGTCTTCGATCAGTCGATTCACTTCCTGTGGTTTCTCAATCATCACCATGTGACTAGCATCCTCCACGAGGACCAACTGAGATCCGTATATAGCCTAAGGAGACAAAGAAAAAGACATTGCATTGATATCGACGTTCAATCAATACAGTAACACATAAGCGGCAGCCAACGAATTGTATGAAATTTTTGCATCTTAAATGCAGCAAGCATGTTGATACTTTGAAGGTAATTCGTCGCCGAATTTGATGTCATAGAAAAAGACGAGAGTGTCGTTGCCAAGCGGCTGGCCCACCGCATGCATCTAAACCCTGATTGAGTAAATGATACTACTCGGCGAAATAAAATTCTTTTATGCACAAAAAAATGGTTCATGAGAGTCTCGTTGCCAAGCGGCTGGCCCACCGTTTGCCTCTATACTTTGGTTGAATGAATGATACTTCTCAGCGAAATGAAATTATTTGATAAAGACAATAAATGGCTGCATGACGAGTCTCGTGGCCAGTCTCGTGGCCAGTCTCGTGGTCAAGCGGCCGGCTCACCGCCTGCATCTATACTTTGGTTGAGTGAATGATCCTTCTCAGCGAAATAAAATTATTTCATAAACACCAAAATGGCCGACGAGAGTCTCGTGGCCAGTCGCGTGGCCCGTCTCGTGGCCAGTCTCGTGACCAAGCGGGCCGCCTCACCGCCTGCATCTCCTGGTCCTCTTCCACAGAGATGAGGCCGTCCTGCCGGCCGTGGATGATGAGCGTCTGGGCGCTGATCCAGCTGTGGTACTCCTCGTCCCCCTCCGGCCAGTCTTGGCCGTTCATCGTGTGCTTCAGCACATAGCTCGGCACGTCGAAGGCCTTCTTCCTCGGAATGTACGGCTCAGACTTCTCAACGAAGCCGTTCCTGCAGTCAATTGGATAATATTTCAGATGAGACTTAATATTGAGAGATGAGAGATGACACATCTTCCACATTCCGAAGATTTAAGGAGAAATGAAATTAATTGATCATTGTTTTATGTCCGTTTGGTGCACGTGTGTTAGGGCCCAAAACGTCATAGTGACGAAAACGTCAGATCACATGGTCTGAGCCATCTAGGAACAAATGTACAGTTTCACACTGTGCCTCGATCGCAGTGTCTGTTCACGGGGGCTATGAATATATGAGGCAGTAACTCTTCAGTTTCAGATATATTTAAGGGCTTTCATAAACGATGGAATATGGGTATCGCCCCCCCTCCCTCCGGGTCCATCCCTTGGAACCTTCTATTCCAAGAAACCTTAGATTTCCTTATTTTCCTGCGCCTTAATTTGCAAATTTTGGCCTCCAAGAGGTATCTAATTGTCAATCAATAATCCTTTAGCCCCGAGTGGCCCCGCCCTGTCTCCTTCAAAAACGCCACGCAGGGTTGTGTGAGCGATAACCGGGATGGTTGAAATTAAACTTTAAACTCTATATTTCATTCTACCAAGGTATGACGTTTTGGTCACTATGACGTTTTGGGTTCTAACACACGTGATGGTTAAATTATAGGCCAAGGAACCTGCCGGGACAATGACTGATTCGGATCCTGAATCATTGGGTTCATATGTGCCCCACATTACATCGAGGAAATAAAGAGAGAATATTATGTTGAACCAAAGCGTGATGCTTTAGGCTCTGGGACTGAATTAAATCTAGCCCGGTATAGATCCACATAACAAATAAACTGTGACACTGGGAGCTAAACAGTTCCACTTCAGATAGCGAGTAAAAAATGTTTTACATTTCGAAGAATCAAAAGAAAGAAGGAGAGCCTTACGTTGAATTGACGCGTGACGCTTAAGGCACTGGGATATTGTGATACTGGGATTAAGGCGGGATTTTCTACTTCAGACAGTGAGTCAAAGCCAATTGCCGACATGTCATCAACGGAACATATTGATCAGATTAAGGCACCAGTCGACTTGAAGTTGACTTTTCTTTGTAATTTAACTTACATTGCTTGTAATTTAACAAGCCATTGGAGATGATAGTGAGGATATTGGTTTATGATGTGTGGAGTGTGGATATCCGTAAGAAAAAAAAGACACTGACGCCAAAGCAAAGTTTACGCATCTAGGTGTTCATATATGATACGACACGATTATGAGAATTTCCAGTGAGTACACGAGGAGATTTCTGAGTTAGACTCTCGCGGGCGTCCCACCTGTTGAAGCCGTGTTCGAGGAGCGGTCGGCAGCAGCTGAGGCAGCACACGGGCCAGCGGAAGACCCCAGGCTGGGGGGCGAGGGGCGTGGGGCTGCCCCCGCTGATCAGCACCAGCTTGGTCACTCGCCGAGCACGCTGACGACCAATGGCCGCAGCAAAGCACGCTCTGGTGGCAGAGGAGAAATAAGCACATTTAACACCTCATGTACAGTGTTCTGGGGGGGCGTTTATGCCATCCTGTAGTCACAAAAATACTTACAAACACGCGTTTGAGGCCACCTTTGGGCACACATGGGCAGAACCCCTGGGATAACGAGATGAAAGGCTGATACTACCACAAAGACATGCAGGTGCGGTTTATTCTTCTTAGAAGTACCAGGCCGATGGATAGGTGGATTTATGTTTCAGGCCACTTTGGTGCACACTGGGCCAAGGACAAGATGAAAGGATGGACATCTTGCAGATGACGTACAACTACTAAACTCACCCATATGAGTGGCCGATGATGACGTACAACTGCTAAACTCACCCACATGAGTGGCCGATGATGAGGTACAACTACTAAATTCACCCACATAAGTGGCCGATGATGAGGTAAAACTACTAAACTCACCCATATGAGTGGCCGATGATGAGGTACAACTACTAAACTCACCCATATGAGTGGCCGATGATGAGGTACAACTACTAAACTCACCCATTTGAGTGGCCGATGATGACGTACAATTGCTAAACTCACCCACATGAGTGGCCGATGATGAGGTACAACTACTAAACTCACCCATATGAGTGGCCGATGATGAGGTACAACTACTAAACTCACCCATATGAGTGGCCGATGATGACGTACAACTAATAAACTCACCCAAATGAGTGGCCGATGATGAGGTACAACTACTAAACTCACCCATATGAGTGGCCGATGATGACGTACAATTGCTAAACTCACCCACATGAGTGGCCGATGATGACGTACAACTACTAAACTCACCCACATGAGTGGCCGATGATGACGTACAACTACTAAACTCACCCATATGAGTGGCCGATGATGAGGTACAACTACTAAACTCACCCATATGAGTGGCCGATGATGACGTACAATTGCTAAACTCACCCACATGAGTGGCCGATGATGACGTACAACTACTAAACTCACCCACATGAGTGGCCGATGATGACGTACAACTACTAAACTCACCCATATGAGTGGCCGATGACGACGTTCCTCTCCTTGCAGTACGTGTCAAACACCCAGAGGACGTCTCGCTCCAGGTCGTGGAACCTGTAGGCGGCGGCATCTCTCGGGGCGCTGCTCATACCGTGGCCCAACAGATCCGGCACCACCAGCTCGTACCCCAGCTTGCTGAAGTGGTCGATCTGAGGCTGCCACACGGCGGCCGAACCGCCGACCCCGTGTATGAGAAACAGCACGGCGTCGCCCTCCACCACGGCGGCCTTCCCAGGGCCCATCGGACCGGCCGATGGAGTCTCCCCGCAGTGGGAGGGCGCTGCCGTCGTCGACTGATGCCGAGCGACCCCTGGTGAGTTCTCCCCGGACAAGCAGTCACCGTTCACGTGAAAGCGAACGTCGCTGGCCGTATTGGCGCTGCTGCAGAACCGTGAGTTCTCGTGGAAGTGTTCTCGGGAGGATGAGATGGATTTGGCCGGAGATGTTATAACCTTGCGACCACGCGGTCCTGAACTTTTAGTTCTCGTGTGTGCGAGTCTGCGTTGCGGGGATCGCACGGTACTGCTGTGTTCGTTAGAACTACCGGTAGTATGGGAGTTGTCGTTGCTGTACGATGCGTTGTACGCCGGTATGGCCCCTCGCTTGATCAGTTTCCGGCGACCCGTTCGGGAGGAGAGGAGTTCCCTGTCAACCCAATGGGATGACATAAAGGCATTCATTTCCTCCTCGAATTGAGGGTCCCGCTCTCGGGGATTTACGTGAAGCACCCTGAGGTAACGCTCCGGCCGGATCTCGATGACGTCATATCCGGGGTAGGTGCCCGGCGCGGGCGCCACTCTATGAGAGCGACGCATGCAATGACAGCAGGACGCCAGGACAGGATGCTTGGAAGAGCACTGATGATCAAAGGTGGATAGCTTGGGTATCGTCCATTCTTATATATATCCATAAGGTGGCATTCTCTCTCCTGAAGAGACAACATAAGAAAATTCACCATTTCAATGCTGAAAAAAATATCCGCATGTGTCATTTCCTTAAAATAAAATAGAGTTAGTAGTACATGTACATGTTACATGATGATTTATAAGGGTACCATCTTTCCTTTATATTTGTATGCTATATTCATGTTCCAGTCTGTAGTAAAGTACTTTCTCCAGTTATTGTACATGATAGTTTTGATAAATTAATGAATGCATTTGACAACATATGATTTACCCTTAAAGCTTTGACATATCAATATGCTAAAAATAACAGGTCTAGATTCCTAAAAAATTCTTTGGCAGAGATAAAATTGTTGTACATTAAAGTTGCCGTCCATGCAGTCTATGGATTAAAATCAGTAGTTAATCCTATATAAAAAGTGTAAAACATATTTATTTGCATAGGTATGGCTATGTCTGTCAGTGAAAAGCTTATTTGTCAATATGATAGGCTGAGAGTGTTATAGATCTTAGAAATCTAGAGTCATGCACCAAGCAGACTAGTATTTCATATAACTTGGATGGAGCAGGGGGAGTAATGATATCTGGGATCAAAAACTAGCTGCTCTGCCACAGGATTATGCATAAGTGGAATAACTTAACCTGCCTTTAGGAATGGAATGGAATGTTGGTGTTTTAGGCCACTTTTGTGCACATACAGGCTAAATTGGGCCAAGGAACCTCCCGAGACGATGAAGGATGAAGGAATGAACCTGCCTTTAGGAAGTTTCTGCTTATATTTGGAACTGATATAGGTAAACTCAATAGGTTTGACTGCACAAACATCTGTGGTTACCGCCAAGTCATTCAGCTGCTAGCCCAATATTGGTACTAACTGTAGAACTAAGTCAATGTGCAGCATTAAATAAGGCATTTTGAGGATTTCAAGGGACGGTTTTGTGAGTGGGATATATCTATAAGTTGGCGATCGTTTCATTTTCTTTGTATTAATATCATTGTAACAGTGCGTCTGGTGCCAATGAAGCATTTGCATGAAGAAATATACTTTGTGCCATAAAAAAAGCATTCACTTCTCCCTCTCCGATCGCACCTCTCTTTCAGGTGTCATACCAGTGGCTGGCTCTCCTGGCCCCTACCAAGCCAATTAATTGTTTATACAAGCAGTTGCGACTACTAACAACATTTACCTCTTCCTCTCCGATCGCAGCTCTTATCAAGTTTCACACCTGTGGCTGGCTCACCTGGCTCTTACTTAGCCCAGAACCCTAGGCTGTGTGGGCTGAAACACAGCCTAGTCGCATTCCATAGTAAAATTCTGGTCTGGAACAACCCCATTTCAGGGTTGTTTGACTTTGACCAATTGTAGCTCTGCTTCTCCTTTGCTGTGGGAAAAGTTTTATAACAGAAACAAAGCCTAATCCTTTTCTTTTTACTTCCTGACAAGTAATGACTAATCACATAAGTAACCTTTACTTGAAAGGCAAAAATAGTCCAGTCTGTCACCAGAAATTCACATGAAAACATGTGTTTTCACTGACCCAATGACTGGGTCCCTGAACAATGAACCAATTAGCATGGCTTATAATATCATGAGATGACCTTGCACATGTGCAGTGAACAACTTCCTGTAAAAAAAATGGTGGCATGTTGTTGTCCATTTTTATCCAGTAGGCAATTATAGCTCCTTTTGAAGACTTTAACAACTTTGGAAGAGTTCATACATCAGTAATTATATATAGAAGAAGACTTTTACATTGTTGAAACTAATTGTGACAGCTATACTTAAACAATTCAATTTGTCATGTGAAGTTGATTTTTCACTATAGAATGCTACATGGCTATGATTCTTCAACCATAGCCATGGATTCATGGCTAGCTCTTACTGCATGTTTATGAATCACTGTCATACCTACACAGTATCAAGTTTCTGTCTGGCACAATTAATTTATTGCATTTGGTGTGAGGCCGGCAGCAGCCGTATCAATTTACACTACCTGAAACCTGGCCTCTGATCATTGGTCTACAATAGGTAATAAATAACACAACTGTAAGTAGCTCATTGTCAGTCTTGATTGCCATGGTAATGCAATGCCGGGAAAAAGAACATCTTACGACGCAGCTTTCAAGTTGAATTAGCTCCCGACTTGTATGACAGTATGTTGCAATACATCATTTTGGCAATACCGGTAATTTTCATATTACCCCCCCCCCCCCCCCCCTCGGCTTGTCTCGCCACGCTCACTTTAAATCGGCAAAAGGCCCTATTTAATGCCGCACCCTGACTTGCATCTCAAACCTGGAAAGTAGAACCTCCAACTTCCTAATATGAGCCGCGGCTTCAAATAGGAAGTTTACGGTATATCTGATAAATAAATAAAGTAGCATATCATTTTCTTGTAAGTTTAAGATATGAGTAGTTCTGACTTTAGCCTGAAAACAAGAAGTCAACAAGACAGTTGGTAATGGACAACAAGTAACTTCAAACCAGTGATCCTTCGCATTCAAGGTTGATTACCTGACACCTTAGGCCAAATAAAACTTCCCATTTGGCCCGAGGCTCTTGGTATCCTTTATCCATGTATCATATGAATAGTCTGCCATATTATTCGTACGTGAGGAATTAATCATCTCAATCTATATGAAGCCAAGTGTCATATGAATAGTCTGCTGTATTATTCGTATGTAAGGAATTAATCATCTCCATCTATATAAAGCCGAGTGCAGCATGAATAGTCAGCCGTATTATTGATACCTCCATCAATATAAAGCCGAGTGCCGTATGAATAGTGTGCTATATTATTGGTACCTGAGGAATTAGACTGAGTGCTATATGAATAGTCAGCTGTATTATTGGTACATGAGGAATTAGACCGAGTGCCATATGAATAGTCTGCTATGTTATTCCTATGTCACATAAGAATTCCATAGACTCAGTCAGCTCGACAGGAAGGGGGAGCGGGGTGGGGAAGATTACATGACTGAGCCCTGATTGGCTACCGTGTTAGGGGGCCGCAGTTGGGGGTGGAGTAGCGATCATGTGATCAGTGCCATACGAATAGCTAACCAGCTTATTGGTACGGGCCCATACAAATATCTACAGCCAAAATAACAAAATATTGCATGTCGGACTGCGTCATAGGATACAGAGTTATACTGGCTATAGAAAGAAAAGAAAGATCTCTCCCCCTCTCCGCCCCCCCCCCACCTCAGCCAGCAAACAAATAACAACTACAAGCATTTTCATTGGCCTACAGCCATTCCCCTCTCCTCTACCCCCATCTCCCTCAGGCAGCAGCTCAATAACAACCACAAGCATTCTCATTTGCCTAGAGCACCTCCCGCCCCCTCCACCCCATCCCCACCAAACTCTCCCCACCCGTCTGAGCGTGCAGGTAAGATCTTAGCCTCTGTTGATTCAGCCCACCTGTCAAAAACCCTGCATGACCAAATCGCAATGACCATTGTCCAACAAACATCTCATATTCGATCAATCTAAATATCTTGATTGACATTGGCTACATGAACTGGATCTCATTATAAGTTTGGAAGAATTATGTGACAGTGCAAGCTCATCCTAAAAGTGGATCTTAATTTCACAAATAACGCGAATCTGCATGAAGTTTGCCGGTAATCAACATCAGTGAACAGCCTACCGTTGTTTACATCGGTCTGCTGGACGACTAGCGACCTTGACCTTTAGTGCTAACTTTCGGGGATCTTGCGTTTTCTGAACCATGCAAGGGACCATTTGTTAATTCTTTCCACATTTAAGACGTTTACCAAAACAAAATCAGACAAAATATATTCTCCTCTTCACGATTGTGCAATAATAATAATAATAATATAATAGTACAGAAATAGGGAAGGCGAAAGATCCCCCGTGTAAACTTGCTGGATTGCGGAGGGACAAGTTCCGAATTCCAATCAGGATCGACTTAGACCCAAAATGGAAATATATATGCCACCACACATTCCGTTGGATCTCGGCCGGTTCCAGCCTGTATTTCGCATAGGAACTTTTAAAATCAATAGGCGCACTTGGGAACTCTGTTCTATTTAGCAGTCCACTAGGAATTAACATAACTTTACCGAACATATCCAATTGATCATTAAAAAAAAATCAGACAATTTTTTCACTTTAAAACAATTTTTATGGAGCACCAAAGTAACGTGGGATCGAACCGGGTCCTTAAATTTATGTATCTCTTAAGTACTTTGTGCCCCCAGACTTTTGATCTAGTAGAAATATAGCAAAATCTAAGTGGAGTTGGTAATCCGTATACATGGATTACTGGATGACTTTATTGACTGCCGATATTAGATGCACATCAGTGGATATCGACTGGAAGGCTAGCCAGTATAACGATATTAGCCATGTACATGTAACAGTTATATATATATACTCTAATATCCAAATATCGAGGTCTTATATGTCATCATAAAGAGGACACACCATTATAAATCAATCAAGTATATGAGTGGGTTGTTGTCCGTCAACACCACAAACTGACTATGCCACAGATATTCACGGAAATTCTCTGTAATTGCCCACTTCAATGCGAGCAGCTCCAACTTTTTCGAGCTGTAGCGTTCCATGTTTCTTTCTCCTCCACGCAGACTTCGGCTTGCATAGGCGATCGTCTTACGTTGGCCGTCTTGGTCCTGGCTCAGGATTGCTCCAAGCCCGTGATGTGAGGCATCTACTTCCACGACAAAGGGTAATGAGAAATCCGGGTATGCTAGTATTGAATCCGAGGTGAGGGTTTCCTTCAACTCGTCAAAAGCTGCCTGATGATCTTCCGTCCAGTGGGACTTGATACTCATCTCTCCGCGGTGACGCTTCTGCTTGGCGAACTTTCCCACCAGGGCGTTGAGTGACGCGGCAATCTTGCTAAATTTCTTGGCGAAACGTCGGTAGTACGCAGCAAATCCTAAAAAGGTCCTAAGCTGCTTAACGGTCTCTGTCACAGGCCAGTTGGTGACTACCAGAACTTTGTCTTCAGTGGGCTTGACTCCATCTTTAGTCACTTCATGGCCCAGAAACTGAACTCTCTCTCCGAAGAACTTACACTTGTCCGCGCGAATTTTCAGACCGTGTTGCGAGAGACGGGAGAGTACAATTTCAAGTCTTTGTAGGTGTTCCTGGACATCCCGACTGTAGATGATTATGTCATCGTGATACACTAAAAGAAGCTCAAACACCTCCTCGCTAAACACATGAGCCATGAGCCGGGAAAACGTGGGCGGCGCGTTGGACAAACCAAATGGCATTCGCTGATACTCGTAGAGTCCCATAGGCGTAATGAAAGCAGTCTTCTCACGATCGGCAAGATGGACTTCGACTTGGTTATAAGCTGCCGCTAGATCCAGAGTCGAAAAGAGTTTGGCACCCTTCATCACCTCCAAGACTTCTTCTATCCGAGGCAGCGGAAACGAATCGCGCTTTACCTTGGAATTCATTGAGGTTTGATTAGCGACTCCTACAAATGTATGTCACAAACTTAGGAGGCTTTTCAAGTGAAAAAAACCCTGTGCCTGGCGTTGTAACATGGCTTGCTTGACGTCGAGGTGTTAAAGTTTAGTACACAACTCGTTGGAATACGGATCTCATTGAGGATACACAACGAATGTAGTCGTTGGGCGGGAAATCGGGCGTCTGATATATTCTGGTCGTCTGCGTTTGCGTCGAAGCGTCTGTGGTTACAGTGATTGCGGGCCAGTGACTGGCCGCCCGTCACTTCTTCACCATGGCGGTTCCTGTCAATTTCATGCAGACTCCATTGGTTATCTGGGTTCAGGCTTTTTCTGCTAATCCAGTCAGTTATGCCAAGATATTTGATGGAATATTCCTTAATAATGTATGGCATGAAATCGACCCTCGGAGTTCAACAGAAGGACTATGTCCACCATCGGATTAAATTAGGACCGCCTCCATATCTGGGCAGTCCTCATAAAAAACATCAAAGCCTATTATACTCGAGTTCTGCAGCAGTTGCTGGTGCTGAAGTTGCCTGATGTGTCCGTCATCAGTAACGATCCTTTTTCTGATGCTGCGCGGGGCCAGCTGACCAAGGTGCTGCTGCTCATTCTGGGCTGCGCCGTGCAGTGTGAACAGAAGAAGTCCTTCATCAAGAAGATCATGGAGCTCGACTCCGCCGTGCAGACCGCCATCATGGAGTACCTGAAAGAGAAAACGGAAGATTCTAAAAATGTGTTTTCCATCGACTTGCCGCTGGAACAGTTGGATGAGGTCTCCCTGGGCATGTACACCCACCTGTGTGGTGTATTACAGGAGCGGGAGGATTACATACAGGAGATCAAGGACCTGAACAAGACTCTGAGGGACCTGTACCAGACCCACCAGGCCGCCCAGCAGGAGCTCCACTACCAGAAGCATGGGCCCAGCCCGGGGGCCGCCGCCACCCCCACCCCTTCCTCCTCTACCACCCCGGAGAAACACCACCTGGCGGTGGAGCTGGCAGAACAGAAGGCGAGATTGTGCAAAGTTCGCCAGGATCTGGAGGAGAAGAGCGAACAGGTGCTGGAGTTGCAGGATGAAATGGAGGAGATGAAGGCCAGCAACAGCAAGCTGCGTAACGAGAACGTGGAGCTGGTACTGGAGGCCCGGACGGCCCGTACCTACCGCGACGAGCTGGACATCTTGCAGGACAAAGCGGCGAGGCTCGACAAGTGTCAGAACGAGCTCACTAAGTACACGGAGAAGCTCAACGAACTCGACTTCTTCAAGGCCCGCGTCGAGGAGCTGCGCGAAGACAATGATATGAAGAGGCCCGTACGGAACACATTCCCCGTAGCCAATGGTTTCCATTCAGCAACGCCATAAGGAACACATTTATGACTCAATTAACAGCAAAGCTGATTGCACCTTCTTTGTGCAGAAGGAAATTTACATAACTCATTGGTGTGTTGGTTATGGGGAGTGTGTTGTCTATGGGTAGGACTTCACCGTAACTACCTATATTACCGTTGTCAAGCAATTTGGCCGTGTTAGAGCACAAATACAACTTGCGGAGTGAAATAAAGCCTAAAACTATGGAAAGCTTTTTGTATTTATATTTATATTTTTTATTGGAAACTATAACAGCTTCCTCACCATAAACAACACATTTTTTTATTCTCTTATTCATAATAATGTATTTTATTTATTTCATTCGCACGCACTGTTTTTATTAAAGACAATATTTTAAATTTCTACTGTCTTTAAAGGAGCGAAATAACCGTTTAGTATATCAGGGCTAGTTCAAATATATATATTAATATGTGTTTATTCCCGTAAGCAACACATTCCCCGTAAGCAACACATTCCTTTTTCTATTAAAAATAACTTTTTTTTTCACTGTATAAGGGGGTAAAATAAAAGTTTCTTATTTCTGGGCTATTCCTTATACAGAGAGTTAAAACATTTAGCTTCCCGTAAGCAACACATTTCCCGTAAGCAACACATTCGTTTTTCTATTTTTACTTCCTTTGCACTGTCTTAAAAGGGATCTCTTTTGAGGTAATATCAGAAGAAAGGGGCTTGGTTTTCTATAGGGGTAAAAGAAAAGGACGCCGTACTGTAAGCAACACATTTCCCGTATACAACACACTCCTTTTAATTGTATATAATAAAGCATATTTTGTTATTTTTCTACTCTCACTAATGGAGCGAAATATCTTAACATATTTTCATCATAAGTATAGTCTTTTTACTCCATTCGCACTGTCTTAAAAGGGATCTCTTTTGGGGTAATATCAGAAGAAAGGGGCTTGGTAATCTATAGGGGTAAAAGAAAAGGACGCCGTACTGTAAGCAACACACTTCCTATATATAACACACTCCTTTTAATTGTATATAATAAAGCATACTTTGTTATATTTCTACTGTCACTAATGAAGTGAAAGATCTTTACATATTTTCCATATAAATATAGTATTTTTACTTCCTTCGCACTGTCTTAAAAGGGATCTCTTTTGGGGTAATATCAGAAGAAAGGGGCTTGGTATTCTATAGGGGTAAAAGAAAAGGACGCCGTACTGTAAGCAACACATTTCCCGTATACAACACACTCCATTTAATTGTATATAATGAAGCATACTTCGTTATATTTCTACTGTCACTAATGGAGCTAAAGTTCTTTACATATTTTCATTATAAGTATAGTCTTTTTACTTCCTTCGCACTGTCTTAAAAGGGATCTCTTTTGGGGTAATATCAGAAGAAAGGGGCTTGGTATTCTATAGGGGTAAAAGAAAAGGACGCCGTACTGTAAGCAACACATTTCCCGTATACAACACACTCCATTTAATTGTATATAATGAAGCATACTTCGTTATATTTCTACTGTCACTAATGAAGCGAAAGATCTTTACATATTTTCATTATAAGTAATGAAATGAAAAGCCCAATCCCGAGGAACGCAAATACCCTTTGCCCCACCCCCCCCCCCCCCCCTTTACTCGATTTCGTCTGCATTAAACTCGCTGCTCCAGAAAATCTTTGCTTGAGTTTCACAATGAGCTCTATGAACAAGCCAGTTTCGACTTTTTCTGTCGCACCAAGTAAAGAGACCAAATAGCGTTGTACGCTGAACAAGTCATTTGAGTGAGTAGAACATTGGGCCTTTGCTATTTATGATTTAAACTCTCAATGTACGTGTGTATGAGTGGGTTGTAGACTGGAGAGGGGGTAGTTATTGATCCTTCGCTCTTCTGCGCTTGCAGACTAAAATCGTCTTGGTTTTTCTTATGAAAAAGCAATAAATGTATAGCAAATGTTCCTTTTCCAATAAAAACTTAGAGAAAATATTGGTTACGATTTCGGGGCCCATATTCCCGCCGCTTATGAACTGCCCCACGTGGTGAGTGGGAAAAAAACGCAACCTGCAATAACCCGGGCACGCATGCGTCGTCAAATTTTCTTTGTGTTGTGTTCATGACGGTAAACGTTTTTGTTTTCAAACATCATCAATCAGTAACTATCTATGTCTATGCAGTTATTTTCAAGAAGACAGCTTTGAATGCCGTAGGTATGCATGCAGGGGTCTTTACGTTGTGCACATTCCTTGCAAATTCCTGTTATGGCGTTGTAAATTAGGCAGGGCCTATGGCCAATTCAACTGTGTTCCAATTATGTTCAGCATGTCCATTGTAGCCTAATGTTAGGATCAGGTAAAACCATCAGGAAAAATAGTTCAAAGAAATAGATGTAGGTAGTAGTTCATGATATAATCGGGCTTTGTATTTTATGTTTTGTAAAGCATAATGCTCATACAGACTTGCTCAAGTGTGCCTGTTACCTTACCTTACGCTTAGGATAGCTTAGGACTTTCTGGTCGCAGGCTGGATGGATCATAGGCCTATGTCTGGATTAAATATATAAGCTTAGTTTATCTGGTTTGTTGCACTTGCGTGGTGAGCTATGATATCATCCTGGGGGTCCCGTTCGAATTTTAGTGGATGATTCTTCCAAAAGGCATCTAACTAGGGAGCTGTGACTGTCTTCTGTAAGGGAATTCCAGTGGGTAAATATTCTGTAGCTAAAGGAATGCTGTTTTAATACTGAGGATCCGGTCTTCTTATTTCATTTCAATGATTAGATGCGGATAAAAGAGCCAAAGGCAAGAGGTGGGGTCGATCTTTAAATTTGCATTGATAGTAAGACTTTTTATTTTTTTAAGTACAGCAATTAAAGTTCTCACGAAAGATTGATATGTTACCATTAACACAAATTCTTCATAACCTTGATATGTTAAAGCCTGGGCATTCTTTGTACTACCGCGTGAAAGTTATATAAAGATCAACAATTATTCATCGAATATTGATATTTTTCATTATGAAGGACACCGGCACGGCCATTTAAATTAGTTTACATTGTGTACAATGGGCCTTAGGCCTTCTATGTACTAATAAACTTACTTACTAATATTTTTCATTATAATTATCTTGTTAATAATTAATATAATATAATTTGAAAAAATATTATTTTAGGTCGATAGAGCAGCAACATTTGGACAGGCGTACACCTGCTTCAAGAGGTATTTCTGTTGACCCATACAGCTAACAGGAGAGAAAATACCTTGCCAAGATGCTGTTGGCACACTGAAACACACAGGATACCTGTCAATTTTACTGGATACCTTCGAGTATAATTTCTTGGATCTAGACTGTTAAGTTATTGGGGCTGCCCGATAGCTCAGTGGGTTCGAGCGCTCGCTCTGACCACCTGAAAGCCTAATCACAGTGGATTGGTAGTTCAAGCTTCGCTGTTATGTCTGTGTGGTTGCACCGATATGACCACAAGTGGTTAAAGCGTCCTGAATATACAACCAACAACCATCTTCTACGTTCTTAAAGAAATAGGATACATGTGTGGTGCCCTGACGGATACAGTGTATATGCATATATGAGTGCATATCAGCCCCCCAATTGTCAAAAAAATGTGCCATGGGATTATGCAAGCTGCACCATCAAGTTAGACGTGCAACACTGGTCACACAGAGATACCAAAAGGAGCAAGTACGCACAGACAATTCAACAATTATGGTGGTTGCAATCATGTTGCAATCAATTTTTAGGCCACATACAATCAAAAGTGGAGCACCAAGCGTTTGGATATTATAATATAATATTATAAGGTTGTGTGACCAATAACATGCCAGGATTTTAATCAGCAATATATTTTGACCTGAGCCGTATTTCAACTGTTTGAACAGCATAGTCATCACATGCTTCGCTCCAGATAACATACAGTAAGTATTGATCACTTATTTTATTATGTAATATTAGTGCTGTTGACCGCCCAACCTAAGTCGGTGCGTAGGAAGAGGAAAGGCTATATTATTAAGACAATAAAAGTGTGGTCCGTGAGTAATGCGCTGTTTTTGGGAAGCAATCTGCGGTAGTTCTTTGTCCAAAAACTGATCTCAATCCCATAAACTGCCAAAGTGTGCTGTTTGAACAATGGGAATATAATCTAAATGCTCTATGTAGCGTGCCAATGGTATATGTGGCAGAATCCCACCTCTGCCACGAAAAAATTGTAGCATGCAGAAGGTGTATATCTTTGATGTTATGTCAGGAAGGGGGGCATCTTAAGCCGCGATATAACAAAGCATTCTCGGTTGCCTCAGTTAACCCTAGCTTTAATAACCCGCAAAAAAATAAGGTAACAAGAAAGTAGTTACAATTGAGGTGATTTATTACGGATTAGCTCAAACAATCGCTGCCACCACATACAAATGTATGATCAATCTGTCAATATAACTAAAATATATACATGGCGTAAGCCTCTCGGTAAATATACTGATAATTATATCTAAACCACCATGGTCACAAACTGAAATTATTACTGTATATACTGCATAAACTCTCTCGTCACATTCAATATATCCTCTAGTTGCCTAATTGCTGGTCACATCAATCTCTCACAGTATTTCTCTTATCCCCAAGCAAATTCATGATATTCCACTGCTGATTCTTCTCAATATACCTTCAATATACAGCTCTCTGTCCTAGACCTCTAAGACAACCTTATTCCCTCATTTTACTTTCTTGGTACTACATAGATACTTCTAAATTAAAATTGTATACGAGAAATGTGTTGCTTACAGTACGGAGTCTTTTTCTTTTACCCCTATAGAATACCAAGCCCCTTTCTTCTGATATTACCCCAAAGGAGATCTTTTTTAAGACAGTGCGAAGGAAGTAAATAAAACATACTTATATTGAAAATATGTAAAGATATTTCGCTCTATTAGAGAAGTAGAAATATAACAAAGTATGCTTTATTCTTTACAATTAAAAGGAGTGTGTTTTATATATAGGAAGTGTGTTGCTTACAGTACGGCGTCCTTTTCTTTTACCCCTATAGAATACCAAGCCCCTTTCTTCTGATATTACCCCAAAAGAGATCCCTTTTAAGACAGTGCGAAGGAAGCAAAAAGATTATATTTATATTGAAAATATGTAAAGATATTTCGCTCCATTAGAGACAGTCAAAATATAACGAAGTATGCTTTATTATATACAATGAAAAGGAGTGTGTTGCTTACAGTATGGCGTCTCTTTCTTTTAGCCCCTGTAGAATACCAAGCCCCTTTCTTCTGATATTACCCCAAAAGAGATCCCTTTTATAAGACAGAGCGAAGGAAGTATAAAGACTATTTATATTGAAAATATGTAGAGATATTTCGCTCCATTAGAGACAGTAGAAATATAACAAAGTATGCTTTATTACATACAATTAAAAGGAGTGTGTTGTATATAGGAAGTGTGTTGCTTACAGTACGGCGTCTCTTTCTTTTAACCCCTGTACAATACCAAGCCCCTTTCTTCTGATATTACCCCCAAAGAGATCCCTTTTAAGAGAGTGCAAAGGAAGTAAAAAACCTCTATATATATAAAAGATAGTGTTGTTTACGGGAAATGTGTTGCTTACGGGAAGCTAAATGTTTTAACTCTCTGTATAAGGACTAGCCCAGATATAATAAACTTTTATTTAAGCCCATTATAGATAGTAGAGAAATAAAAAAAGCTTTATTATTTAATAGAAAAAGGAATGCGTTGCTTACGGGAAATGTGTTGCTTAGAGGAAGCTAAATGTTTTAACTCTCTGTATAAGGACTAGCCCAGATATAATATGCTTTTATTTCACCCCCTTATAGACCGAGGAAAAATAGAAAAAAAGCTTTATTATTTAATAGAAAAAGGAATGTGTTGCTTACGGGAAGCTAAATGTTTTAACTCTCTGTATAAGGAATAGCCCAGATATATTAAACTTTTATCCCCCCCCCCTTTATAGACAGTGGAAAAATAAAAAATAAAGCTTTATTATTTAAAGCAATATACTTACATGCGCCATCTTAAATTTTTTACATTTTAGAATCAAGACTAAAAGTATCTCAAAAATTATGATGCATATGATTTATATCTCTTTGAGTCTGTAAAACAAACATTTCAACATCAAACTGCGCGGTCTATTTTTATCGCGCGCGGACGTGATAGCGAGCCGCGGTCGACATCACACACAAAATACCGAACGGCGAACAGGCGCGCAGGGATATAAAGCCGGCCACCAACTTCTGCTCCGGTGACCAAATTGCTTCTCTCCGGATAGCCCACGGGCTTTCAGGATTTAAATTCAAGACAGAATGTACTTATTTTACATGGAGAAGAGGTTGGTAATACAAAAAATTACGGAATATATTGCTTTAATAGAAAAAGGAATGTGTTGCTTACGGGAAGCTAAATGTTTTAACTCTCTGTATAAGGACTAGCCCAGACATAATAAACTTTTATTTCACCCCCTTATAGACAGTAGAAAAATTAAAAAAAACTTTATTATTTAATAGAAAAAGGGATGTGTTGCTTACGGGAAATGTGTTGCTTACGGGAAGATAAATGTTTTTTCCTCTCTTTATAAGAACTAACTGCGATATGCGAAACCCTTAATAGTATGAAAAGGTCTATATACGATCGTTTTTTGGTATATATAAATTTTTGTATTTTATGCTTTAACGGCTTTCCATTTTTCAAGCGCTCCGCTTCTCTTCAAGCTTCACTGCTTTTTGGCCCCGAAATGCACGCGATGTCAATTTCAGCTCATAGGGCTGTACAGTTCTCGCGGGTTCTGTTTCCGGTTTAGGCCTTTTGGGGACCAACAAAAAAACACGTGCTCTTAGAACGAGTGCGCATCACGCTGGTGCCTTGCTACAGCTGCTTGACGCGCACTCATTGTAGTCAACGTTTGAGTGTTGGGAACCGGCCAGCTGCGCGGTTTGTGCGTGAACAATCGAGTGGGTGTGAAACTATTTTTTGTTTGCTTTGGTCCAGGCATGGCTAACTATGAAATCATAATATAGTTAAAGATAAGACATTTATCTCTCCATAATGCATGTGACCCGTTCGATGAGACTGTTGGAAGCGTTGTATTTTGAGGCAATTCGTCGATGTTTATATTTCTGGACAAACGGAACACCATTTTCCTTGCCTGGTCAGTCCATATAAGGAGCGTTGTTACGTAACCATAGATACCGCGCGCAGACATGCGAATCATGATGATTATTACGTCATACGTCATGATACGACATGGAAAACCCCGCGCAACACAGTAGCTCGCCTGGCACTGACAGTCACTCATGAGACAACCGCATTCTAGTTTATCAACTGTCTAACCGCTCATATATTACATAAATCTACTCGGATGGTTATAATTCTGATATATACGCCGAACTTCAGTGGCTAGTTGTGCAGTCAAGGACAGCTTTAGCCGATCTGCTGTATGAGGCGAGTGAAGGCAAACAACCGGAAGGTAGGCAGTAAGTACAGGCCGTTGATGCTACGCATTGACGAAGAGTATAAGTATGCCTGTCTCGTGGGGTCTCGATAAGATCCCGTGGTGACTGTACAGCCCTATTGCATTGCGCCTTATGGTAAGTGTGTTGCTTACGGGGGGCCAAGGGGCTACGGAGTGCTACAGATATCCTGGTGCAGACGAAGGGCATGTTGGAGGAGCAGCTGACGTCCAGTCAGAGGCGAGTCATCGACCTCGAGAAGTATAGAAACCAGTGCGAGGAGCTGACCGCGGAGCGGGACTCTGACCGCGAGCGGATGGAGCGTGTCATTAGAGAGAACGCGCGACTGGAGTTTGAGAAGAAGAGTAGCTTTTACGAGAGCGCCACTCTGGAGGACGAGCTGGTCAAGGCGCGGCGACAGCTCAGCGTCGGGCTAAAGAACTCGCTGTCTGAACAGCTGAGAGACACCCACAACGCCAAGCTGCTGCGCCTGGAGCTGGACAATCTGCGGCTACACAAGCAGCTTGACGAGATGAAGGACGACAACGCCGCCAACGCCGCCAAGGTGCAGGAGTTGGAGCAGGACATGTATATGTTGTAAGTTGCTGAAGATTATGAGAGTAATATAAATAAGTAAAGTGAAAAATCATGATATAGAGCCTTGCGGCCACCTGAATATGCAGTTGGGGACTATATTACTGTATTAATTTATATACATTTGTAGTATTGACTCCCAATGTAAGATATAGAATGTCATGAATTTTCATGGATTTGTATTTACTGTGATCATTTACCTCGTTTTAAATTGTCATGCATTGCATTGAATAGAATAATTAAGCTCTGTTGGTTAGATGTTTTGGGTATGTATATAAATATATATGTATATATGCCAGAAGAAAATTGTTTTATGAAAGTGCAACTCTCCCGTATCTGATCATAACATTTACTGCCGGGAGATGCTAAGTTCTATAGATTAAACATAATTTTCCTCATGGCATTGAGGATAGACACTTTTACTGGATTTTCTTTCTGGGATGAAAATGTACTTAGAATTGTAGTGCACTCAACATGCTGAATATTTACTGTTGGGTAGTTTAATATTCCTAGAATGTTGTACGTTTTATATTACCTGTAACTTTTTGCTTTTGTAATTTGTATGATAAATATTTGGAGATGTGGATAATCAATATTGGATTCCTTATTCTTGTGTTTTATTGTGACTCTTGTCTGCACAGTGGTATACCAGCGAAACTGGTCATACACCCATTGATTTACAGACGTCAGCAACTGGTCATACACCTGTCGTTTTACAGACATTGATAACACGTGCCACACATGTCTGGAACACATGAGGAAACCGTCGCTATAATTCTCTAGAGTTTTCAATGAAAATCTATAGGATTTTCTATAGAATTCTATGGACTTTCTATAGAATTCTATAGAGCTTTCTATTGAATTCTATGGAACTTTCTATAGTTTTCTATAGAAATCTATAGGGCTTTCTATAGAATTTTATAGGACTTTCTATAGAATTTGATAGAAAGTCCTATAGAATTATGTATAGTACTTTACTTCACGAAAATACTATAGAACATTTACTATAGCAAAAATGCTATAGAACATTTACTATAGTAAAAATTCTATAGAACATTTACTATAGTAAAAATACTATAGAATTCTATAGAATTATGTATAGTACTTTACTTCACGAAAATACTATAGAACATTACTATAGTAAAAATACTATAGAATTCTATAAAATTATGTATAGTACTTTACTTCACGAAAATACTATAGAACATTACTATAGTAAAAATACTATAGAATTCTATAGAATTTTTTTACATGGGCCGGGCCGCGAAGCAGGGCCACGCCGACCTGGCCCTGGATCTGGAGCGCGACGAGCTGGCGGCCCGGGTGGCAACCCTGGAGGCCACCCTGGCAACGGTTAAGGCGGAGAGCGCCAAGGAACAGCAAAACTTAGCGCAGCACCTGTATGACCTAGAGACGGAGAACCAGAAAATCCACCGGACCCTGCAGCTGAACGCCGAGACCCTCAAGCTGACCCAGCACCGCCTGGCCGCCCTGGGGCTGGAGCTGGAGGCGAGCGAGGCCGGGCGGGAGAAGGCGGCGGCCCGGGCCGGCCAGAGGGAGGCCCGGGCCGGCCAGAGGGAGGCCCAGGGCCTGCGCCGGGCGGCCGAGCGGCAGGCGACGGTCGCCAAGCGCGGGCTGGCCGCGCTCCGGGAGGGGATGGAGGCGAGCGATGCCGGGCGGAAGGAGGCGGCGGCCCGGGCCGGCCGGCTGGAGCAGGAGGCCCGGGGCCTGCGCCCGGCGGCCGAGCGGCAGCAGGGACTCGTCGAGCAGGCCGCCCAGCTCCACAAGGACAACCGGCACCTGAAGCGGCAGGCGACGATCGCCAAGCGCGCGCTGGCCGCGCTCCGGGAGGAGCTGGTGAATGAGAAAGTGCGAACTCAGCAGCTGAACCACGAGCTGGAAACCGTGAGCCAAGAACTTGAGAAGGTCGGCCTGAGCAAGGAGAAACTGATGATGGCGGTGCAGGATGAGGATGACAGGCCCGGGGAGGCCGGCCGCCGGAAGGCCGTAATAGTGAAGCGGCCGACCTCATTCCAGCCCGTGGTGGTACTCCACCGGTTGGACGCCGCCGCGTTGCAACGTGTTCGCGTGACAAGTCCAGAGACTACCTGTTCAAGTGTGTTGACGACTCAAGTCGGTGAGCGCCGACGCGTACGGGGAGCGCCACCTGGCGTTCCCGCTGCGAGACGCTGAGGGGCGGGCCATCGTGGTGATTGACGTGAGCATCGGGAACCAGCTGAAGGCGCTACCCAAGGCCGAGGGCCGGGAGGTCATGAAGATGCTGCGGCTCCTCAACATGGCCTACAGCGAGATCAGCCAGCATATAAAGCACCATATAAATACATTTATAACACCATTAAAAGATGTGCTACAAATGCTTAATAACTTGATCTGGAATGTTTAGAATGTTTAGATATATTTACATTCAGGGTGTAAAGCGCTCGTTAAATGCCTTCATGATGATAAAACTCATCTTTTGGAGATCGACAAAGTTGTGTACATCATTATGGCGTCATTACATGTGACGTGTATATTGTGACGTCAGTACATGTGACGTTGTGTATATTGTTTAGAGGTTACTTACATGACTTCGCAGATACCTGCCGTCTTGGAAAAAGTATGATTTGCGCGACCGAGTTCTGGGAATATTTTGATGTTATCTTTAATAGCTACAGAAATAAATACATTATGTCCATAGTAATGGTATAGAATGTATACCAGTAATGCGCTTGTCTGAATTATTATTATATGTTCCTTAACGTAGGTGATAACATATGATGTTCAATTGTCGACAGGATATATGTGGTCTTGCGATGAGACGATCGATAATCTTCAGATTATGCCAAGACAGATAATACACGACTTGCATTGCCAATGCCATGTCGCCTCACAGTGGTGGAATTTAAACTAGGATTTACGTATTCTATAGGGCTATAAAGTCTCGTTCGCTTAGACTTCCGGTTTACTCATTTTGGGGACAAACAAACGAAGCACGTGTTCGGAACGAGTTTAGAATCTCTGCGCACACTGGTATCCTGACTATCTGTGACGTAGGGGTGACGTGTATGTTACGCAAAGAGAGAGACTGGGAACCAGACTACCTGCGCAAAAGCCAGGCGCCGAGGGGTGGGTCCATTGCGGAAGGCCTAGCGCTATGATTAAGAATATTTAAGAAATATAGCTTCTCAAAACGGATAGACGACATATTTTTTATTCGTTTGCGCCGTCACAATGACGAATATTTGTTACGACGGGACAATACGACTGAGAAACTAACGTTTTTTGCATTTCCTACGAAAACGAGGCATTATGACGTCACACGGATTCTCCCCGGTGACAACGTTGGCGCAACGCTTCAAACAGAAAACTTACAAAAATGAAGAAACTTGGTCTTTTCGTGATCCAAAAGTGATACGAAAACATCCAACTGGTCTTATTTTATCTCTATCATGCGGTTTAATGACGCACCCGTGTGTTGTTACTCCATGCACTGCACATTTTGACAGCGGAATTGCTACGTCGATCACTTGCTCTCGCCATTTTCGTTACCGCGGAGGCACGCGATACTCTGTGACGTCACTCGCTGTTTGGTGAACTTGCGAAAGCCCGGGTGCAGGGCTAAATTTAGAACGTTATTTTTAGCTTTCGAGTGTTTTGAAAACGGATTTTTCCTTGTATATACTCAAAGTTCTGCGCTCCATCGCCTCAAAAAAATTTAACGTATATCTCCCATAGCCATGTTTAGTGAAATGGTACTCATAGTCTTTAGAATAAACCTGGAAAGAAATTGACATATAGCTGCCTATACTTCAACATGGAGCACGTGTGTTTGTTTGTCCCCAAAACTGAAGTCTGGCGGCCCGATCGCGAGAACTGTATAGCCCTATTGTGTATATTGTCGCCACGTAATCACTATGACGTTATCATGACGTCATCACACTGTGATACTGAATATCGCCATGACGTCAGCGCACGTGACCTGGACTACTTCCGACCGAGTTATAACATGTGAAAGCTATGAAACTGATTTCCTTGTGCTTCTATTGCCCAGTGTCATGTCGACGGCCTACCCTCCTCCCCCACCCCACTTCTGACACCAAAAACTGTAGTGATGTTGATGGTGAGGCAACACAACAAACGCCAGATGATGTTGATAGACACTATGAACAAACTGTTATTCGGATTGAAAAGAACAAGTCTTAAGTTAAAGCTAGAACCACTGTTCTATCCGTCGTGAACACTAAATCACAACCTAGCTTGGTCAAAACCACAGTTCATTATACTGCAGTTACTATTAACACACGAAACGCATTACTAAATAAAACATTTGGAACTCAATTCCAAGATGGCGGACAAAAACAACAAGAACTCAGTGGGACACTGATGATGACGAAAATCGACTTTAGGTCAAAGAGCGTGTCTATCTGAACATGTTGTTCGAAACCGCGACCGTCCACGATGAGTATTAAGGAAATGATGGCCATTTCAAGATTCCAGTACATTGAGTACATATGCTCGGTCCCCTGGCTTGAACTTTACATTGAATATGATAGCGTGGTTTTGAGGTCAAGACGGGGCCTCGGAATTAGGTCAGCGGCTTGAGTGAATGGTATTACAAATGCCCGTGCCGACCTAGTGTGGACATAAAACATAAAATAAAAAAAAATTATTTAAAAGTTTGTGGCCCAAATGGTGTGTATTGTTGCCCAAGGTCGTCTCTTACATTGCCGCTGCATGACATTTTTGTGAAATTTTCCCCAAATTTTGTTTCCGGATTTCCTGGGGGTATGTGTTTGGATGACAGCACCGTGGCCACTGGTCATTCATTAGAGGACTAAACAAAATCACCCCCCTGAAGTGAGCAGGCGTGTATCGATGATGCCTTGGATTGTCCTCCGCAAGTGGCGGTCCGCAGGGTCTTCGAATAGGGATGCGGGAACTCTAATCAGGATTCGTGGGACCAATAGGGAACTGATGGGTCGATTAGGGTTGTATGGGACAAATCGAGATGTGCAGGGTCGAATTCGACGGTTCGAAACGGGATCCGTGGGACACATTGGTATACGACGGATCAAAGCTGGTTTCGTTGGGTTCAATCCTGATTAGCAATGTTCAATCAGGATCACCAAGGTCGAATCGGGATCTGAAGGTCAAATAGGGATGCGACGGGTCAATCTGCATCCTAGTTGGCAAATCTCTATCTGGCGGCTTCCATCAGGTTCTGAGGGAGTCAATAAGAATCATATGAGTTTACTGCCACAACTTATTCGATTAAAGAACTATGCGATAGAAAGTCCTTCAGCTATGGCTTGGCGAAATGGTCAAAAATTGCATTAGCTTATCATTGCGGAAACACGGAGACCGACGACAAGAACAAAGAACACTGTAAGCGAAGTGATATAGCAACTAATTTGTTTCTTTTACTATTTTTCTGACCATCAATGCTCCCTACCATTTGACCCAAAGATCACAGCTCTAGCTTGTTTTTCTGATTTTTGACGATTTTTTCAAGATGAACACAATCTCCATTCACTCATCATTGGCGGCCCCGCGAAGGTGTCGTCCCACTTCGGAGCGCTCTAGCGCCATAACTAGACAACATCCGCCTAATTAAAGCACTAAGTGATCTGAAGATGCTTATTGGCAACTAGTTGGCGAAAAGATCGCAATTTTAGCATTTGTATCTGATTTCTGACGATTTTTCTGTAAATGGCCAGAATCTATATGTTTATCCTTAGGCCAGTGGCTTCGTTGCCATGAAAACAAAAAGTAATATTGAGATCGCAGTGTTTTTCTTATAGCTTGCTTTGTGGTGATAGTACCTCACTGTGTGGTGAAGGAGACTGAAAATGTTTGAACGAAAGTAGGTCATATTCGACCAAGTTCATTTTTCCCCATAGGATCCAATGCTAAACGATTTCGACTATATACCGAAAAGCAATAATGCTATGTCACCATGTTTACAGATTATGACTCAGCTTAGTATTATCTATCCACAGCTGCAAGCATTGAGCGATGGCTTGAATAGGACGCCCGTGGGAGCCGCTGCTGGTGCCAAAAAGCCGTATCTTTCACCATTGGCCAAATTTCGAAAAAATCCTGTGACGTCACTTTTTGCTCCAATTGCATGTGATAAGCACTGTGGCTACTAGGTATCATGCTTAACTAATGAAAAAATTCTGGTGTTGTTTGCTGGAGGCACTTGTGAAATACACGACAAAACATTTTTCCCAGCTTAAAGATACAGCGCTTTAACATGGGAAGTTCCATAGAGAAATGCCGTCGGCTCCGGAACCGGAAGTAAGTAAACACGTGGTGAATTTAATACGAATTTCCATTGGCGACAAATGCTATTTCCACAAGAAAGTCTCACTTATTTTCACATATATACCTATATTGCCAGATATCAAACGTCTTACCTTTAAATGTATGTAAAATGTTCCCATCACGCAGGATTGCGGAGATTTCCCAGGATTTTGTCTGGTCCCTTGTACTTCGCTCTCTCGTTCGTAAATGTCCAATTTTCCAGACCGGATAACGCGTCACACGACGTCACACGGCGTCACACCAGAATTACCATTCCATCGTTAGATGGCGACCCTCAAAATTTCAATGCGTTGAGTATGCCCTAACGATCTTACATTAAACCAAACACGAATACATTATGACAGAATATAAATAGTGGCTCTGCCACATAAAATAAAATTCGTCTTCCACAACTTCTTTTTCGAGATTCAAACAATAAGTACAAAATCTTCTGTTTGTGCATGTCTACTACTCTCAGTCTTTCTGCATATGGACGGTTACCTTGTGGGTGTATGAGAGTTAGGCGACGACTAGAAATTGACCTCACTGTCGTGTCAGATATTTCTAAACGATTCGGGGTTGTTTTTAACCTAAATTGGAATGGCATTGATGAGGGCGGATCCAAGGGGGTGGGGGTCCTGGGGGTCCGGACCCCTTACCCCCTTC